>SSNS01000309.1:390018-448691 GCA_006937985.1 Aphyosemion australe | reverse complement strand
CTGGAGAGGAGGGTCCGTCGGATAGTCGAACCTCGGATTCAGGAGGAGCAATGTGGTTTTCGTCCTGGCCGTGGAACACTGGACCAGCTCTATACCCTTGGGGGGGTCCTGGAGGGTGCGTGGGAGTTCGCCCAACCAATCTACATGTGTTTTGTGGATTTGGAGAAGGCGTTCGACCGCGTCCCTCGGGGGGCCCTGTGGGGCCCTGTGGGGGGTACTCTGGGAGTATGGGGTACCAGGCCCCTTGATACGGGCTGTTAGGTCCCTGTACGACCAGTGTCAGAGCTTGGTCCGCATTGCCGGCAGTAAGTCGGGCTCGTTTCCGGTGAGAGTTGGACTCCGCCAAGGCTGCCCTTTGTCACCGATTCTGTTCATAACTTTTATGGACAGAATTTCTAGGTGCAGCCAAGGTGGTGAGGGGATCCATTTTGGTGGCCTAAGGATCAGGTCTCTGCTTTTTGCAGATGATGTGGTCCTGTTGGCTTCGTCAGAACATGATCTCCGGCTTTCGCTGGAGCAGTTCGCAGCCGGGTGTGAAGCAACTGGGATGAGAATCAGCTCCTCTAAATCCAAGACCATGGTCTTGAGTCGGAAAAGGGTAGAATGCCTTCTCCAGGTCAGGGACGAGGTCCTGCCCCAAGTGGAGGAGTTTAAGTATCTCGGGGTCTTGTTCACGAGTGAGGGAAGGGTGGAGCGTGAGATCGACAGGCGGATTGGTGCTGCATCTGCAGTGATGGGGGCGTTGTACCGGTCTGTCGTGGTGAAGAGAGAGCTGAGTCGAAAGGCGAAGCTCTCAATTTACCGGTCAATCTACGTTCCTACCCTCACCTATGGTCACGAGCTTTGGGTAGTGACCGAAAGAACGAGATCGCGGATACAAGCGGCCAAAATTAGTTTTCTTCGCAGGGTGGCTGGGCTCTCCCTTAGAGATAGGGTGAGGAGCTCGGTCATCCGGGAGGGGCTCGGAGTAGACCCGCTGCTCCTCCACATCGAGAGGAGCCAGTTGAGGTGGCTCGGGCATCTGATTAGGATGCCTCCTGGACGCCTCCCTGGTGAGGTTTTCCGGGCACGTCCAACCGGGAGGAGACCCAAGGGAAGACCCAGGACACGCTGGAGAGATTATGTCTCTCGGCTGGCCTGGGAACGCCTTGGGATTCCCCCGGAGGAGCTGGCCCAAGTGGCTGGGGAGAGGGAGGTCTGGGCTTCCCTCCTTAAGCTGCTGCCCCCGCGACCCGACTCCGGATAAGCGGGAGAAAATGGATGGATGGATGGATGGATGGATGGAACCTGTGTTGCCTTCATATAAGGCTTTTCATTTTTTGCGGCTCCAGACAGATTTTTTTTTGTTTTTTTGGTCCAATATGGCTCTTTGAACATTTTGGGTTGCCGACCCCTGAATTAGGGTAACAAACAATCAAACAGGATGACATAAAGGCGCTGACTGCTCACAGACCGGAGTTTTTCTTTTTTTAATGATTGTAATGTGTATCCAAAAGATGAACAACAACTTAGCTCAGTCAGTGTTTATGTCCTTTTGTCAAAAAAGCTGTTCTAACTAGATGTTCTAGTCTGGATAAGCAGGTTTACAAAAAATATATGAACAAAAACACATTTTGATTAAATAAAAGTGCATTAAAACATGTTATGATAGTAGTACAATAGTAACTCAGTTCATTTTTCTTATATACAGCACTGATTCACTAAAGATATAATCTCAAAGCACTTTACAGGAAAATTTGTTTTTATTGATAAATTTAGTCTAAATTAAATTTTTGTTTGGTACCAAAATTGGTACCGAGAACCGTGGATTTTCACTGGTACTGGTACCGAATACTGAAATTTTGGTACCGTGACAACACTACAACAAAATACAAGCTAAATGTGATGAAAACACAATATTCTAAATAGTTTGAACTGAAGTGAAAAATGTAAAACAAAAATAACATTTCTTCCTGCTTTCCTGATGTATTTATTCATCTTTTATGTTTTCTTTTGATCAGATAATTGCAGCTAAAATGATGCTCTGCTGCATTTTTTTGTCAATAATATTATTATTAATATTAATAATATTACAATAAGGTTGGAGGTTTATCCACTTTCTTTCACTTTTGTTGAGCTGCACTCAGATCAGCTGATCCACGACCCACCGCGGTGCGCACCAGCAACACGGAGGTTTTAATGTTACATCAGTAAAACTGAAAGAATAAACCCATAAAAATGACCGAATTACACAGAATAATTTATATTGAAGCAATCAAACCAGTGATAAGTGAATTAAACACATTAACACTTGTTAAACCAGGTGAACTACCTTATGAATTTTAAATTAAGATGCCTAAAAACAGTTTATTGTTATCAGAATCAGGTGTTGTGCGCAGTAGTTGTGCCATAAAGTGTTTATTTTATTTAGGCCATTTTTTTTTTATTCTATCTTTATTTAAGGATTTTATCTGATTCCCGTGATGTTTAACCTCTTGAACCCGAGGGTCCCCGGTACCGGGTACGGAGTTACTTTCGGTTTCAAAGTCGTTCCAAAGACATGCTTAATGTTCACCAATATATGCATCCTGGCCACCTACATAACGGGAAGAACCTCGTCTAAATGATAAAATCCACATTTTCTCACTCAACAACACCCAATTCCAACAGTAAGCTGCTAAATCAACCGGAAGTAAAAAAACGCTAAATTTGCGTATCAAGGAAAGAACGCAATAGCGACAATAAACCAAGATCATAGCCAGGAAAACAGCCACGCAAATTAAAGCCCAGGTTCTCCTCTTTCAAACAACACCAGTCTCTACGACCAAAACTCACGGAGCAAGCCGCGATCAAAGCAACCAAACTCAGCTCACTTCCGGAAGTCAACAGCATAAATTCAGCCTTACCTTCTGTTGTTTATCCTCATAATTCGTGTTCTAGTAAAAAAAATCCACTCGATGCGTGTAATCCGTATTCCCAACGTCCAAACAAACGGGTTCCTGAATGTCCTTGCCATTGTTTTGATTCCTCCAGACTGCAAACATTTCCGCCAGGCTATTTTACCTAAATCAACGGCTTTTGCTTCGGAGCCCTGTATTTTTTCCGGTTCAAAGGTGAGACGTTGAAACAAGTCCCCACGTGATTCTTTGGACTCAGAGGTTTAAGGCGGTACTTGAACCTCTGAAATCGTCCAATGGGATCCAGAGATATCCTCCTGCGTAATGCTCATAGGCAAATTTGCCAAAAAGGGGCGTTACGCTCAGAACGCATGACGCGCGTGGATGGGACGCGGATGAATCTTCTCCCTGCGACGCTGTTTCTTTTTGGCTCACATTTCTTGACGAGAGGAGCATTTCAGCTAGTTTGTTGGTTTTTTCGACATGTTGGCTTTACAATGGCTGGCAAAACAAGATGTTTTTACCACTGACAATGTACTGGAAGTAGTAACACGAAAGCTAGCGGAGTAAAGTCCACAACAAACGATTCTATTGGCTCAGAGGTTTCCATGGATACTTCAGCGTCTCAAATAGTCCAATGGGATCCTGAGATACTCTACTGCGTAATGTTCATTGGTAGACTGGGTTTGCACCAAAGACTGTATATATAAGAGCGTTTGCAAACTCCTTTACTCGTGACGAGTAGACGCATAGAGGGCGTGTGCACCTGTAACCTACGCTGTCTCGCTTTCCCTTTTTTTCCGTGTAGAGAGTGTTTTGAGGTAGTTTGGTTGCATTTTTGAGATTTTTGACGATGGCTGGCAAAGCAAAGAAGTTTTTTTCCACCGATGAGGTACTGGACATGTTAGCAGCCGACAGTGGCGCTACTCTGTGTCCTGAAGACTCGTCGTCTGATGAGGATGATTTAGTATTTCCAGATATGGACGACAGTGATCTGGATTATAAAATCCCATCATCAGAAAGGTATGAAGTCCATGTTCCTCATCTCTTTTCTTTTGTTTTGTGTAAAATTACTGTTATATTTACCAAAATAACATATTTATTTGTTATTTTTGTACAAAATCCTGTCTGCATAGGCATTTTATCTTATTTTCTCTGTTCAAATAAAGTCAGAATTCTGAGAATAAAGTCAGAATTATGAGAAAAAAGTCAGAATTCTGACTTTATTCTCAGAATTATGAGAAAAAAGTCAGAATTCTGTAGACAGAGGCGACGTAGTTTCAGACTACGTTCAGCTAGCAAGCAGTGGTTTTAATGCATCGCCGCTACATAGCTGTGGGTTTTAGTCTGCTGTATGTAAAATAAAATTGAAAGTTCAGACCTTCTCACGGTGACGTAAGCTTCAGCTGTGTCTTTTCCTGATTTTGGTTATTAGGCTGGCAGATTTTACTCGCCATGTTGCTCCGTTGAAGCGCTAACCTGTTGCGCTCCTCGATGATGTCATCAGCAAGCACATCCGGTTAGCCAGTAGTGCATAATTTTATATCATAGGCCAAAATCCTACCGGTTATTAGGGGTGGGTGCATTTCATCGATGCGGCGATGAATCGCAAAGCTTCACGTGAGGATTCAGAATCGATTAATGAATGTCGATGCTTAAAAAAATAAATAACGTGAAAGCTTTGTTGCAAAGCCGGTACTGAAAAGAAAATACACATAAACAGAGCCTTAACAAATGTAAGTTATTTGTTTTTGTGTAAGGAAGATGCTTTTTACTGGCACACAATGTGGTAATCTAGGTGCTGTGGAGGAAAATAGAGGAACCAGCAGAAACGGTCCAAAGTTTGGGATCAAACACGCAGCTACGGGCAGATTGGCTAATGCTAACTAAGCTAGCGGATAGCAGACTCACGCCGCGGGTTCCAAAAGAACACGATGATCTTGGAACTAAGAATGACTAAACTCTACAAGTGGAAGAAAAGTCCCACCATCCTGTTTATCCGTAGCTGTCTGCAGCGCTATGGAGCAGAGCCACAGCAGCTACCGGGACTCATGACGTTGTTGTTGCTTCGAGATTGCGCAACACACCGCTACAGGTTTATGGCAAGCCATAATACTATGTAATTCACAAACACTTCTATCTGTGAACGTAATTTAAACTGGATTATTGCCACCCGTACATTATAGACATGCCACCATTACATTGTTAC
Organism: Aphyosemion australe; assembly: GCA_006937985.1. NCBI lineage: Eukaryota > Metazoa > Chordata > Actinopteri > Cyprinodontiformes > Nothobranchiidae > Aphyosemion > Aphyosemion australe. The sequence continues at coordinate 443,606 of SSNS01000309.1, read as the reverse complement.
CAGTAGAAATGAAATGTTATTCAATATCTCAAAACCTGTAAGACAGTTGAGGTGATAACATGTTGTTTTGCATGTTATTGAACTGTTTTCTAATAATTTTCTGTTGTTACATAAAGTAAAGGAAGGAAAGGAAAAATGTTTCCCTAGCAGGTTTTAAATGTTTAAAGCAGGGTTTCTCAACCCTGGTCCTCAGCGCCCCCCTGCCCTGCATGTTTTCCATGTTGCCCTTTCAAACACCAGTGTTTTCCCTGCTGCCACACACCTGACACAAATGAGTGAGTGATTAACAGGCCTCTGCAGTCATGTGCTGAAGCAGAGACATGGAAAACATGCAGGGCAGGGGGGCGCTGAGGACCAGGGTTGAGAAACCCTGGTTTAAAGCTTTCCCTGATCGAAGTTAAGTTGGTCAAAGTGCAAATATTTACACAAGTCATACAGTCATAAAATAAGATTTTGTCTTTGAAAAATAGTTAAATATAAAAAAAAGTATTTACTTACTGAGAGTAGTTTTAGAGGAATTGAGTTAATTGATAGGTTATTTATTTACAGACAATCAATCTCGTATGAAAAAAAACATTAAAAATGTCAATAATCGAAGAATCGTGGCACCAGTAATCGAATCGAACCAACAACCATTATAATCGAAGAATCGAAGCTCCCATAATCGAAATCAAATTGAATCGTGAAGTACCCTTTTTGGAACACCCCTACCGGTTATATCGTGCATTACTAGTGTGGATAGAGCGGGGGAGGCAGAACCTAACCAGTCTGACCTACTCCACAAAGTGGAGAGGATGGGTGAACGGAATCGAACCCAAAACAAGAGGGACTGTCAAATGCAGAGAACAATTTCCCCAAGGGGATCAATAGAGTATAAATTATAAGTATTATAATTATCTCACCAGTTTAAGCTGCACCAGGAGTTTATAGACATCAGACATGTCTGCCAGAACCAGAAGATGTGTAACTGCTGAGAGGAGGGCTCTGGCGGCACGGACCATGGTGCCCCTCTTCACAGAAGAGCAGGGGTCTTCAACAAATTCTCCAGAAGCCTGGCGCATGGAATTACCTGAAATTAAGCAGCATAAATCCTCCTTATTTCAACCGATTTTACATAAATAACTATTGAACTTCAGCAGTCTTGCTCATCGGTTTGGAAACAGTTGCTGTTGCTAAACAGAAATGTGCAATGTTCAACTTTGACAAAAATGGAAGGAAAAAAAAAAGTCCAAATTGTCTTAAAACTGCCAGTACAGGCGCTGGTCATAAAATTAGAAAATCATGACAAAGTAGATTTATTTCAGTAATTCCATTCAAAAAGTAAAAATTGTATATTAGATTCATCCATCACACAGACTGACATATTTCAAATGTTTATTTCTTTAATGTTGATGATGATAACTGACAACTAATGAAAATCCCAGATTCAGTATCTCAGAATATCAGAATATCTAATTAAGACCAATGCAAAAAAAAGGATCATTAGAAATGTTGGCCAACTGAAAAGTCTGAACATAAAGCTATGAGCCTGTACAGCATCAGTATTTAGTTGGGGCTCCTTTGGCCTGGATTACTGCAGCAATGCGGCGTGGCATGGAGTCCATCAGTCTGTGGCTCTGCTCAGGTGTTCTGAGAGCCCATGTTGCTCTGATAGTGGCCTTCAGCTCTTCTGAATTGTTAGCTCTGGTGTATTGCATCTTCCTCTTCACAATAGCCCATAGATGTTCTATGGGGTTAAGGTCACGGTGGGACCTTCGATGGATCCGCTGCAGTCGGCCTACCGACCAGGTATTGGAATGGAAGATGTAGTCACCTTTCTCCTACATCACGCTCTGGCTCACCTGGAGAAGCCCGGCAGCACTGTGAGAATCATGTTTTTTGATTTCTCCAGTGCTTTTAACACCATCCAGCCGATGCTTCTGAAAGCCAAGCTGGAGAGAGTGGGGGTGGACCTTCACCTGGCAGAGTGTATCCTGAATTATCTCACAAACCGGCCCCAGTTTGTGAGAGCCAGGGACTGTGTGTCTGACTTGCTGACCTGCAGTGTGGGCGCCCCCCAGGGCACTGTCCTGGCACCCTTTTTCTTCACCCTCTACACGGCTGACTTCAGACACAACATGGACAGCTGTGTTCTGCAGAAGTTCTCAGATGACTCTGCGATTGTCGGCCTGATCACCGAGGACGACGATGTGGAGTACAGAGGACTGACGCAGAACTTTGTGGACTGGTGTCAGCAAAACCACCTCCTGATCAACACAGGGAAGACAAAGGAGATGGTGGTGGATTTTCAAAGACGTCAGCCTGCCGTTCCTTCACCAGTGAACATCCAGGGAATGGACATTGAGAGAGTGGACTCGTCTAAATACCTGGGTGTTCACCTGAACAATAAACTGGACTGGTCTCACAACACGGACGCGCTGTACAGGAAGGGCCAGAGCAGGCTCTTCCTCCTGAGGAGACTGCGGTCTTTTGGAGTGAAGGAGACACTCCTGAAGACCTTCTGTGACTGTGTGGTTGCACCAGCCATCCTGTACAGTGTGGTCTGTTGGAGCAGCAGCATCACAGAGAGAGAGGAAGAAGCTGGACAGGGTGTTCAGGAAGTCCAGCTCTGTCCTGGGCTGTCCTCTGGACTCAGTGCGAGAAGTGGGTGACAAGAGGGTCCTGGCTAAACTTAGATCCATGCTGGGCCACGAGTCACAGCAGCTTCAGTGACAGACTGATCCACCCTCGCTGTGTGAAGGAGAGATACCGCAGGTCTTTCCTTCCTGCTGCTGTTAGACTTTATAATGGACACTGCTAATATGTAACACATACATCTGAAACTTACTACTACAACTGCCATCACCTCTCAATACATGTGCAATACTTACTACTACTACTACTATTATTATGTGCAATACTTCAAATCAAACTCACAATTCAATACTTTTTCAATTCAATTCAATTAAATTTTATTTGTAAAGCCCCTTCCTACCCCCAATCAAGGGGGCCCAAGGTGCTGAACATAATTTAAAAACAACTAAGACGCAATAAAACAACTGTGCAATAAAATACAAAAATAAAACATTCCAAGATAAAATAAAAATAAAACATTAAAAGATAAAAGAGTTAAAAACAATAAAAAACAATCATCAAAAAATTAAAACACAAGTAAAAAACTAAGAAACAGATCTAAGGTGAACCTTAAGCTTGGCTTTAAAAGTGGTCAACAATGTGGACTTTATTTCTAGTGGCAATTGGTTCCAAAGCAGAGGACCCAAAACCGAAAAGGCACGATCACCTCTGGACTTGCGCTTTGACCGCGGTACCACTAGGTGGTCACTCTGACCCGAACGTAACGTTCTTGAGGGAACATAACGGGTCAGCAGCGAAGTTAAATATGGTGGGGCAGTTCCTGACAAAGAGTTAAAAACAAAGACCAAAATCTTGTGGAAGATACAACATTTCACCTGTAACCAGTCCAAAGTAGCTAGAAGGGGCGTGACATGGTCCCACTTCCGTGCTCCAAAAAGAAACCTAGCGAGTTAATAAGGACTGGCTCAGGCCAGCATACAGGGAGCTGCAATAATTTAATCTAGAGAGGACAAAGGCATTGGTCACAGTTTTTAATTCCTGTTGCGTGAGGATCGACTTAATCTTAGATAAGCGCCTCAACTGGTAAAAACTAGCCTAGTGAACTAGACCAATTCTTGCTTTGCAGAGTTTGGTCTAGGCACGCTTCATTGGAATCCTCGCAGCCCAAACCACTGCTGTGTCTATCCAATCACAACTCGCTATAGTTTTGGTTGGGCCAATCACAGCGCTCTATATCATGGGCCAATCACAGAGCGGGAGTAGCAGATGACGTCAGCGCTGCGGCCGCGAACCCAAGCAACATGGCGGCAACTCGGAAAACACGTTCGTTTGAAACGGCTTTGTCATCAACATTGGATTATTTAGACTCCAACGTGCGTAAGTCTGTCTGATATACTTAGTGGCTTCTTATTTTTATCAAACAAAGTAGTGCAATGTCCCAGTACACCTGATATTCACATGTTTTTCATACAAAAACGACAGAAATCATTGACGCCATTAGTGGGTCCCGCTTTTCCATCGCTGTGATTACGTCACGTTGTTCGTTACTCTGATTGGTCCTAGCGCTATCCAATTGCGTGCTGACATTTTGAAAGACAACCGTAGATCCCGCCTCACGACTGAGAGCCGTCAAATGGTTCGTGGCCAGACTATATATTCACATATATAGGATGGCTTGCCAGGCTAGGTAAAAACATGAACGAACAACAGAATTTACCTGTGCATCTAATCGTAAAGCAGAATCTATTTTAACACCCAAATCCGTAATTACAGACTTCTCATAGGGTAGCAGTTAATTCAAGTTATTTACTTAAATCCTTTAGTGTGATATTGTCTGTGTACTACTCATATTTTACTTTACTTCACCTTACTTTACTGTACTTGTGCTGCTGCAATACTGCAATTTCCCCACTGAGGGACAAATAAAGGTATTCTTATTCTTATTATTCTTATTGGACACAGAGCTCTGTGAACAGCCAGCCTCTTTAGCAATGACCTTTTGTGTCTTGCCCTCTTTGTGCAAGGAGTCAATGGTCGTTTTTTGGACGACTGTCAAGTCAGCAGTCTTCCCCATGATTGTGTAGCCTACAGAACTAGACTGAGAGACCATTTAAAGACTTTTGCAGGTGTTTTGAGTTCATTAGCTGATTAGAGTGTGGCACCAGGGGTCTTCAATATAGAACCTTTTCACAATATTCTAATATTCTGAGATGCTGAATTTGGGATTTTCATTAGTTGTCAGTTATAATCATCAAAATATATAAATAAACATTTGAAATATATCAGTCTGTGTGTGATGAACAAATATACAAGTTTCACTTTCTGAATGGAATTACTGAAATAATTGTCACGATATTCTAATTTTATGACCAGCACCTGTATGTCAGTCTGACTTTGCAATAAAATTGTGCAAAAACTGATTTTACTGGCTTACAGTAATAATCTACAAGACATGACATGTATCAGTCACAGTTCATTGTTCACAACATGTTTACTACGTCAGAAGTCATTTAAAATCAACAGGAGTGAACAGGATAGGCAGCGGGATGACGCATCCTCCCTGCCTGGCTAAGGTCAGCACGTGTCACACAGTGTTCTTACTTCCCGATGGACAGGCTCACAGAAAAAAGGCAAGGTCAAAGCCACAACAATGGCTCACTGTCTGGTTTGTCCAGCATTGTGCATTTGCTTACATCAGACAGGACTGCACAGTTGACTTGGCACAACAGTTGCCTTTGTAGCCCCAAATCATGAACAAGACAGTAAATCTGTACTTATGTGGAGGTGACAACCAACCCTGCATTCTATAAAAGACTTTACAACACCACTGCATTTTACCGACAAAGAGACCATTAGTGATTGTCTCGTTTATTCTACTATAATGTGATACAACTCTATAAAAGACTGGCGCAAGAGAAACAAAAAAATATATATATAATTTTCTTTCAACTGAAATGTGCTGCAGAAATTGGACAATTGGAGGGCAAGTTTACAGTTTCTCTGTGCTGTTTTACTATTTTGATAAATAATTCCACTGTGACAATAAGTGTGCCTGACGAGGAGCTTTGCCGTTTGTCCCCCACAGCACTACAAAAATAAGGACAAATGACCAACACACTGATTTTATATTTTATTCATGCTGTATCATTGTGAAATTATCTACAGAGAATGGATTTTAATGCCATTCAGAAATCAGCCACAAAGACTGAATATTTAAGAAAATCTTATTTTAAAGGAGTCATCACCTATAATACCGTGGATATCTACGTCCTATTATATTCTTTTAGACCATTAAAATAAATTGTATTGGAAAACTAAATTAAAAATGTGCTTTTCTGATCCTTTTCTGTAAAGGCCATATTTTCTCGCAAGATCACATGCGATATTTTGGCTGTCTCGGACACGCGCGGGACTGAGGGGTGCGTTGATTGGTGGAAGGAAGCAGGAAGCAGCTTCAGCATCTTGCTCCAAAACAACAAAAGTTATAACTGAACCCGACCTGGCAGTGACCTACCGGATCCAACAGTACAAGCCCTCGCCTCGCCCGTAATGCCTTCCTTGCTTGTTGAGGTTTTTTTTTTAACGAAGCGCCGTAAACCAGAAAATGATGTGACGCGGCATTGGAGATCTGTAAACAGTCTAGATGGGACAAAGCAACCTAAACAGCCTGGCATCGGCTCAACATGCTGTTGTGAAGATTGAATACACAAACCCAGTGGTCTTTTTTCCCCGTAACATGGATCAGCAACGGTAAGACATAATTTATGTGTCACGTTATGAAATGAGCTTTGTTGTGCTGGTTTGTTCGCTGCTGACCTCATATTTGGTTATATCTGGCCTTTGTGATGACATATAGGCCAGAGCTCAAGTTCTCGTTTTGGAGTGCGCGTGCTCGTGGGGTGCATGTGAGCTGGTTGAAGAAGGCAAGAGTAAACAAACGCATCAATGTTAAATATCAGCTTCTCGGCCAGTGAAAAATCATTAGGAAGCCATTATAGACATTTTTTCAAGTGGAAAAGTGAAAATTTCAGGTGATGACTCCTTTAAAACTTTATCCATACTGCTACATAAACTTGTGACTCATCGTTTTTTATAAATCTGATTATATCAGTTCAGATTAAGATAACTTTAAAGTGTGTTCTGAATCAGACACTGGTCACGTTTTATTAAAATATAACCACACATCAGAGCTGGTGCAACTCACTTCTGGGCGACACTCATCACTATTCTGAATGGTAGTCAGCCAGATATAAACATGAATAACATGGTACATTGGAGCTGGTCAATGACCAGAGCTGTTGGACCTCGTAAGTATCTCATTAATCCAAAGTTGAAGATTCCCAATACTGGTTTTTGTTCTAAAATATAAAGAAAAAAGCAGAACCAGCTACAAACGTGATTGCAAAATCAATGAACGGTAAGCACGACTAGGGCTGGGCGATAAACCAAAAATTTACAGTTACCAAAATGTATGACTTTAACAGATGTAATTTTTCCCATGTCCGTAAATTCGGTAATAAAAAGATGAAAAGACGCGAGTACGTTACTGATGGTCAGGTCCTTTTAAGAAGCTGTGGCACAGACCAGTGGAGTCCGCATCACAGCTAGAATATATATTTTTATATTTTTCATGAGTAAAAGGAGCTAAACATTTTTAAGCCTATTAGCCACGCCCTCTTTTAAATAATTTTCAAAATACGGTTTAAGGGTGTGGTAATGAACATTTGTGCCAGGTTTCGTGGAAATCCATTAAGCTGTTATGCTGATATAAACTTTTTGATCTTTTAGCGCCCCCTATTGGTGAATTTGAACAACATTCAATTAGCCTTTCGCCGGCCCCGCCCCCAGAATGGCTATTGTCCAATCACACATCATAGCAACCATTACTATCTGACAACTCCAAACAAGATGGTGAAGCTAAGCCTAATTTATACAAAGCATTAGCCTCGATAGTAGTCGTGTTACCTTCGTTTCCCTTCAGATCCTCCTCATCGAGCTCAATCAGCAACAGTCAAGCATGAGTGCTCCCCCCGCCCGCGGCTGGGCGGAGGTCCGCCTCCCAGACTATCCAAGACGACCCTTTATTAGACACACTGTGCCGACAAATCAGCATAATATTATCTCAACCGTGTGTCTTATAAACGCACATTAAGCCTATTGGTGCAACAGCGGGTGGTGTCATGATCACGTGATGAATTAATGCTGAGCTCCGGCCGGGAACTATATTGAAAATGAAAGTAAACACGGGCATAAAAAGTTACATTTTATAAACAGACTCAGCTGAGATGATAAACTGAGCGATGCAGAGCGCCGGGAGCTTTTCTCCGTTAGAGCTGCCTGCAGCTCAGATCATCTGACAGCTCACAGGGACACCGCATCGCCGCCACCGTTCCTCGGATCCACCCGTCCCCGGACGCCGGACCTTCTCTCAAACTCCAAACTCCTCGTTCCATGCTACACTTCGCTCAGCGGAGCAGACACCAATATATCCCTCCACTGCATACTGTAACCCTTTTTGCCTCAATCTGGATGATATTGAGGAGGAATTGCTCCAAAAAATGTTGCTGACACGCATCTGACTACTTCTTTCCATCGCAGAAATCTGCGGAGCTGCAGTATTTGATCCACTTATTGTCAGACTTGGCAACAGTAACTAAGGGGGGCGGGGCTCGGCGAAAGGTCAATACACATGGCTTACATCTCATACTTTGAGAATCCAGAGTCTCAATTTAATCTTGAAAAATGGTGGAGATATCAATTAGGTCTGTGCTAGCTAGCGCAATGACTTTGACATTGCATCATTTGCACAATTTTCAACATTTTTCCTATTTTCTTCATCACAATTACTCATCATCTATAGATCATATGTCCCAAGTTTCAAGTTGATTAGACAAAAAATGACGGATTGGTGATTAAAGTAGCCCTCCAGAGTATTTCTTTTATCTGGCACCATCTAGTGGCTGACAAGCGTATCGCACCAATAGTCGGGTCGACTCTGTAATTTAAGATGGCGACTGCGCGTTTGTTGTTTATGAATGTGTTTCTGTAGCCGACAAAAAGAGCTAAAACACGTTGTTTTACAAGTATTATTCTCACGTCACGTCATGTTGTGTTTTCATACATTTATATATTAAAGACTTGTCCGTGAAAAGTTAATAAACTCTGCTTCAGCCGAGGTACTTCCTTAAATTTGAAGCACGTCAGCGGTAGTCTAACACTATTGGTTAGTTCTGGTCGGCGCTCAGTTTCCTATTGCACAGATTTTCCGGGGAAGGGGACGGGTTTAGCAAAAAAAAAAAAAGGCGTATCGCTTACATTATATCACACTACATGATAAGACTAGAGCTGAAACATCTAATCGATTATAATCGATTATTAAAATAGTTAACTTATTTAGTCATTGTTTATTTGTTTTATAATCACGTTTTACTGTAAGCTGTGTAGCCTCATGGAGGCCATGGGTTTTCGTCCTAAATGAACTAAGTTACACTTAACTTACAGGTCGTGTCAAGGCTGCCAAGACTCTGAAATTGTCTAACCTTGTCCCTAACTTATCCTGCAGCATATCATCAAAACATCATGACGCAAAACTTTTCTATCTTTCTTTCTTTGAATACAGTTTATCTTTCCTGCCTCATAACAAGACTTTACAAGTTATAAAATATATAAAATCATATTTTGGTTGAATGGACAATATGCTGAGTCTAATGTTTTAATAATGTGTCTAATAATCTATAAGGATGTGTTTCATATGTTAAATTACACCAGATTAGTATTTGTTGAAGTTAATGTTAAATCTATCTGTACATTCACATATTATGTATGAACATTTAACATTTGCATTTCACATTAAGGTTTAATAAGATTGAATCCACATTAAGAAACAACCTCTTAAGTGTTGGAGAAAAGGAGTGACATCTGCAGGTATTTTGATAACGCACTTCTAAATTCAGCCAGCTCAGATTCGTGCAAATTGATAAGCAAGAAGTTGATAAAAGTGAATGCATACCTCGAATAACTCAGTTCGAAAGGAGTGAACGAGATGCAACTCTAAAGAGTTCTGCCCAGCACAGCCGGCTGGGTAACGAACAGATAAGATATCAGCTTCTTACGACTCCAAGGTCAAACCTTCTGTTGCACGCTGCATCAGATGAGAAACAGATCCATCAGCTTACTGCGGTCACCTGGGGTGACCTCAGACCAGACGGTTTCGTATTTGGACAAAGCTACGGTCCAATACTTCAGAGGTCAAGGCCACCAACGGCCTGTCCATAACGACCTCTCTGACCCCTGGATCACACGAGGAACTCCACGCACAAGGTGTAGTAGACTCTGCACATGCTGGTGTCAAATGGTTTTATCAATTTAGAATTTGCTAAACTATACAATTAGACTGTTTTACACACAGACGTTACAAGGTTCAAAGACACTTAACCAAGGTTTTGCCGCCTAACACCTAGCAAATCATTCCATCACTTCATTAACTGTCTGAGTATCTTGTTTCAACCATCATTCATCATTGTTTGTGTTGTGTCCTCATTGATTAAGAAAAAAAATTATTAAATAAATTTTTATAACCATTTTCTTGACTGAATTATTCTGAAGTGTGCGGATCACTTATGGCAAAAGAACCTAGAGTAATGTTAAATTAACATTCAAAGATCAATAAGATTGATAATTCATATTTATATGGATTATTACATCTCATTGGTCGTTTTATAAATGTGTAGCCATTAGGGATGCAACGGTCCACTTTCCCCACGGTCCGGTCCGTACCTCGGTTTTTGGGTCACGGTTTCGGTCCGGTTTGAATTGTAGAAAAGCATAAGAAAATCTGAAATTTCCAAACTTTATTTTATTCACGCAATAATATAACTTTTCATATGCATTACTTGTAGTCCAGTGTGTAATAATATGTTCAGAGACCAACAGAAATGTCACTTTTAAAACGCCTTTTCAATGTGGTGTCAGTGAGAGGCTAGGGCGACCGAAGCGGGACTGGGAGGGACGCGTAATTTGGAATTGTAGGATGTCCGAGGAAGGTCCCGACTCGGGACTGTGTTGTGTGAGGGGTTGTGGTTGTGGCGTCAAATAAAGTGAGCCTCTGAGTTCACCGTTTTCTCTCCTCGTCTTTATATTCAACTGCAAACCAGAAATGTTCCCACACAGAAGGTTTGTTTGAAGACGGCGCGTCGCATGTCGCCGTGGCCAAGTTTCTCTCTGTAGCGCTTGTTTTGCTCAAACTTTCAGCTCAGTGCGGCGGGTCAAACCTGTGACTGGATATTTACTCGCGGGTAGGGAGGGGGTCTGCTGTGAGCAGCTTCAGACGAGACTAGAGCGGGCACACGGAATGAAATTCATCTGCCTGGACAGACAAACGCACCCTGGTGCCGTGTAAAGCATGAAATAAAAAGGACCAGCGCGAAAATAATGGCAAAACCGAAGTCCCGCGGTACGCGAGGGTAGATTGTCCCGTGCAGGGAGGACCGAACGGTCCGGGATTTTACTGCGTACCGTTGCATCCCTATGTACTATATATTCTATTTGAATTCAACTTGAACAAGCAAACAGCTTTCAGACTATTTCACAGTTCCTCTCATTACCACAGCTTAACTCAGGCTCTTTGACCTTCTACAGTGGCTCTGAGTAACTTTAGCTAAAATTATTTAAACCATCAACTCATTTTAATAAAACAGACAGACCCACAATAAAAATGCAGGTTTAAGCAGCTTTTCAGAGTTTTCATTAAATAATTGCACTGACTTTCCACAACAGAATGATAGTAAAAGTACCTGTAACGCTTTTAGGATCCATTTATGTTAATTTTGAATTAGTTTTCCACTAATATCAACATCCCATTAAAAACATCCATACTTTTTTGCAAGTTTATTTCTTCTTAATTTCAAATCTCTATTAGTAGATATGTAGGGAAGAGAAATAAAAACATCACTGATTTTTAATCTCTGAAAAAATTCAGATCTAACCTGAGAGTTTCTTAGTTACTTTGTTCCTTCAAAATTCTGAGAATGAGAATAAGTAATAAAGGATTTCATTAAATTCTCTCGTTATAAAAGGGTTTAGCTTGTATGTATCTGAAACAACACAACGCCAGCACCTTGTCTGTGTCAGAATCTCCTTTGGGTTTTAGCATGAACCTGTCTGTTTACTGGGAAACCTGCTTTTGACCAACATGATTTCTGTGACTCGGATTTTCTGCTCCGTTTCATATCAGACTCTGCGTCGTGACACGAAAAAAAAAGCCTCAGAAACGACAAAGACTGTCAAGAGTTTCTCTGAACACGTCTAGTTTACGAGTCTCTACAGTCGTTCTCCATCGTGCTCACCTGTCCTCCGTGCTCACTGGAGTTTCTGTGTTGGTGTTTCGGGTGCTGCTGCGCTACCGCAGCGTCTTTTTGCCAAGCTGTCTCCGTGACTGTGATTGGTCAAATAACGACTCGTGACCCACTAACAAAGATGGTTTGTGAACGAGCGAAGACCCACTCCTCCTAAAAACAAAAACTCTTCGATTCACGTGAACGTCATATTTGGCTTCATAAATGGCAATTTTCGCCGAAAAGCGACAAGTTTGCAAGTATGAGACGAACGTATTTTAAATTCACGTCAATACTAACAAAATTTAAGACTTTACTACATCAATTTAAGACATTTTAAGGGTCTTAATTCCTTAAATCAATTTCAAGACTTTTAAGACTTTTCAAGATTCCGCGGATACCCTGTTTTCATGACGTACCACCCACATGGCTGACGCGCATGCTCACAATAAGCAAGATGGCGGAGCAAGAAAAGGTAGAGGAGAAAAACAGAAATGATAAAACTGAAAAAAAAAACATCAAAAGTATGGGAGCACTTCACTCTAGATGCCGTGAAAAGACGGGTGACCTGCAAGATATGCAAAAACGATCTAGCATGGCAAGGAAGTGCGACTTGATGAACATCTGAGACGAAAACATGTCGAAGTTGATGCAGCAGAGGAAGCGCCGGCCCGGTAAGTAACTTACACCTAATAAGAAAATAAACACGCTTAATACAGTGGTCCCTCACTATAACGCGGATCACTTTTTGTGACTGGCTGTTTCGCACAGTTTGTTATCGTACGATTTTACACGCTATCTTTGCAGCGTACTAACGTTCATTGCATTTTACTGCTGACTGACTAGACGCAATTGTGAATTTCCTCCGTGTCGTGTATCCTGCGCTTGCCAAATTCAGCACATCTGTTTATAAGAATGTTCTCGTCCAGAGAAAAACAGCATAAATCCATAACTATGTTCCTCGCTCAAAGAAGGACAACTATGTGGAAAATAATTTAGGCGAGCGGGGTGCGGATGAATAAAACACGGCATAGTTATGAGTTTTAAAATCTACGAAGGTTTTAACTTTAAACTAGCAAGAAATACGAGAAAGTCAGCCTCCTGGTTAACTTTCAAAAAATAAATAGAATAAAATGTGATTTTAATTTCATTGACAATTTATATGTAGAGCACAGAAATGGCTGAGATATTTATTTGTTATTATGCTCGCTGTCATTTAATTTTTATGGAATTCTAACTCCTTTTTGTATTTTGATGCGTAAAATGATTCTGAACAAACTTGTTTTGAACAACTTTTACTAGGTGTTTCTGGGGATGAATTTTTAAATTTAAGTAGCGGTAGGGATTTTCTATCAGACTGCCATGTCAGATTTTTCCTGGCATTTTCTCACTCTAGTGCCCGTATCACTTTAGCGGAGAATAATAATAATGAAAAATACGTACAAAAACAACACGGTTCCCTAGCACCACGGCTAGTGATCAGTGCTCCTTTAATAAACTTCCATCTATCTAATGCCCATCTGAAGCCCACTGCGTGCCTCTCAAACAGATGACAACAAAGAGACAGGAGGCAAGGGCAAGGAGGGGGGAGAGCAAGGATGAGAAGACAGAAACAGCTGAGTAAAGAAATAGTCTAGGACGATAAGGGATGCCAACTGATTTGTGATTTATCTACAGCTTCAATAAAGGATCCATTGAGAGAATATTAAAATGCGTAAAGGGTTGGTTTAAAGAAACACATTAAAACAAATTCAAGACATTTAAGGAGCTGCTTCAAGAACCTTTATTCAGCCAATCCATTATCACTATCAAAGTTAGTCCCCTCCTAAACAGCTGGTGAGCCACAGCTGGGTGGAACATGCTTTCTGAATCCAAGGTGGTTGTGTTACCCTCGTCAATGATATTATTAGTCCAGGCACGCTCGGCTGAGCAGCATGGCATAGCTGACAGCCCAGCCTAGGCACCAGCTGACAACAGGCACTGCATTTCAGGCCCAGTGACAGCTTATCCCAACTACAATAACATTCCAGGACACAGAGAATTGCACATGCTTTCTAGCAGCATGTCGTCTTGTCGTCTACCTCCCAACAACTCAGAGCAAAGCTTGAGCAGAGGAGATCTGGAGTAGAAAAAAGACACGGTGGCACAGATGTCACTTCAGAAGGTGATAACAACCACAGTGATTACCCTACATAGGCTTTGCCGTGGCGCTACACCATTGCTGAATGTCCAGCACCACACCTACAAAATGCCAATTTTGTTAACGACACATCATTAATAATTCAATTGATTAATAATAATAATTCATCATTAATTCAATTGAACCTGCCTCCTGCCTTCTGGAAGAAGCAGCAGGCACCACTCTGTTATGCACGTGAACACAGCATGCAAGAAGCAAGGGGGAGGAGGTCGGGCAGTTCACGCCAATAAAGATAAATTATGACAGATATTGACCGACATATTCATTGACGAATTAGAGATGAATACGAAAATTGACAAATGAAAATCCAATCAGAAAACTGAAAAGATGGGAGACCGGAAAAAATAACATATCAGCAAATGGTACAGGCGGGACTAAACGAGAAAAGAACCAATCAGAGTCCGTAGGCGGCCGCTGTTTGAACAAGCTAGCGGTAACCTGACATTATATATTAGGCGTGTTTCCTTTGCCGGAACTTCAGGGTAAATTCTGGGACGGGGAAAAGACCGGGAGATTCAAATGTCCCAGTCCTCTCAGCTGTTCTGTCTCCATTCAAATTCAGCTCTTTCAGGACTTTGCACAGACGTCAGCATATCGCAACTGCTTCGGCAGTGAGTGATGTCACTGATCAGCGCCAGAAAGCGTCCACAGTAACAATAATAACATTAAAAGTATTTATTCTGTTGAAGTTTATCATGATTTAATCCATTCAGAGGACGCTAGCAGCTGCGTGATGTAAAATGTGACGTTCAAAGACCAGAAGCTCAGTTTTATAGCGCTCTGTGAGACAACAAAGCCCCGTGAATTAAGGCGATTTGGGGGTATTCCAAGGTGTTTCCCTGTGCGAAGTTTAACAGTGGGGGAATTACTCAGTGTTTTCCAGTGCGGAGTTTAGTAACAGCTGTTGGGAAATTCCGCCTTGTGTTCCAGTGTCGGGAGTTTAATTTAAACACGATCGCTTATTCCGTTCGCTTCCATTCTGCTTCACTAACAACTCTTCTAATTTTACTACTGCCGGTTGTTTTGGAGAACGTCGACTGCTGATGTAATTTCCTACTGAGTTACAACCAATCAGCGCGAGTTAACCGAAGGTTCTGCTCAGCGACTCCATCGGGCCATTCCGAGTACCTACCCCTGATCAGGTACTCAGAAGGTACCGGAAAACGGTAGTTCGGCCGGCCCGGTCAAGTGGAGACAAGCGCACTTGGGGAACTTCCTGTAAATATACCCCGAAGTTCCGATAAAGGAAACGGGGCTATTGATATGTATGCCGGTAGAAGTTATGTTTAAAGGGAGAAAATGTCCGCGGCTTGGAGGAAAAGTATGACCATCTGAAAAGTATTTACTTGGTGAGTACACATCCGGGGTTCCCCCTGGTTTTAAAAGTGTTACGGTGTTGTTAGCAACGAGCAGGGCGGGAGAGATCAGGAGCAGCTTCAGCCAAACCGAGCTCATGGAGCGGTGCACTGCGCATCTTGTTTAACTGTTTGTTTTTTGTTGCGCTGCTATGGCCAATATGATCCGCATTCTGTGTTCTAGAGGTGTTTTTGTGAAGAGAAATGTCCAGGTGTCCCACTGTGATAAAGCAGTCTAATGAAAACTAATAAATACACCTGAAAACAATTCTTACATTTAGTTTACCTTTGCGGATTTATAGAGCAACACCTTTAAATGTTTTGATGGTATGATGTTACTTCCTGTCATATTTAGGGTTCCAAGCCCGAAGGGATATTGTTTTTGTACGGATTTTTCATTATTATTCTCTGCTAAAGTGATATAGGTCTCGGTCAGAAAATGCCAGGAAAAATCTGGCAAGGCAGTTTGATAGAAAATCCCTACCGCTACTCAGATTTCAAAAGTTCATACCCAGAAACACCTAGGCGGCACTATTGCAAAGGTCAATGGGTTTTCGCTAATAACTCCCAAACCATAAGTCGCACACTCAAAAACTTTATATGTCCTTGATCCTTGGATAATTCTGCATCTTTTTTGTATTGGCCACGCCAACTTCCGCCCAAATAGATTTTTGCTAAATTGCGAAAAACGCAAAACCTAGTTGGTAGTGGGTGTGTTCAGATATGTGTGTGTGTGTGTGTGTGTGTGTGTGTGTGTGTGTGTGTGTGTGTGTGTGTGTGTGTGTGTGTGTGTGTGTGTGTGTGTGAGATACAGAATGAAATAGAGAAGCAGTACAGGATTCAGAAATCCTATAACACTAGTTTTAATCACCAATTCGTCATTTTTCGTCGAATCAGGTTGAAACTTGGGACATATGATGAGGACGAGTAATTGTGATGAAGAAAATTGCAAAAATATTGAAAATTGCTATGTCAAACTCAGTGCACTAGCTAGCATATGACCTAATTGATGATATCGCCACCAGTTTTCAGGATTAAATGATGAGACTCAAAGTATGAGCTGTAAGCCATATGTTTCCAATTTTGTTCTGATTCACCAATAGGGGCGCTAAAAGCTTGATGGATTTTCACAAAACTTGGTACAGATGTTCATTACCACACCCTTAAGCCATATATTGAAGATGATTTAAAAGTGGGCGTGGCTTATATGCCCATTTACTCATGCATACCTGCAAACTTAGAAGGTGTGAAAAAGGTGACCCCAATGGGAACAAGGTCCTCGCATGCTGCAGAGTTGCATCAGTGGGTTTTGTAGGAACCTCTGACATTTACATACTTTTTATTGCTAAAATAATCTGTTGGAATACTTACAAAAAAATCATCAATGTGATTTTTGGCACAATGTAAACAATTTTCTACCATGAGGTTTAGACAGTCACAGACCTGGCAACCTTGTCAAAATTTTTTGAGTACCACTTGTGCAGCTTTTTTCGCAGACTTTTGCAACTCCATTATTTTAAAACGCAATTGATCTAAATAAATAAAAAAATATTTTAATATGTATTTAATGGTAATGATTTTGTATATTGCAATAATTCAAGAACGTAATATTTAGATTTTTTTTCTCATTCATTGGGTAATTTTTTTTATTCTATTGAACTAAGCTGAA
This sequence comes from Aphyosemion australe, assembly GCA_006937985.1. Classification (NCBI taxonomy): domain Eukaryota; kingdom Metazoa; phylum Chordata; class Actinopteri; order Cyprinodontiformes; family Nothobranchiidae; genus Aphyosemion; species Aphyosemion australe. The sequence goes on along the minus strand of SSNS01000309.1, from coordinate 426,476 downwards.
GTTGGTTACCGTTTTTAGTTTCCAGCTCAGAAAGGTCAATTACCACAAATCTTCCCCCTCAGTATCTTTAACCTGATGTAATTATAAAATTAGCGAAGCTGTCAACTGACCACTGTGGTGGTGAGTTGGCTTCGATGGTGGGGGAAGATGCCGGTCAGACCTGGCAGACCCAAACGTGTTGTGAGGGTCTGCTGGGAACGTCTGGCAGAGTGTCCTGTCAGAAGGAGCTTCAATTCCCACCCCTGACAGAACTTCAAAACGTCCCGGGGGGAGGCAGGGGACATCGAGTCCGAATGGGCCATGTTCTGTGACTCCATTGTCGAGGCGGCTGACCACAGCTGTGGTCGGTGCCTGTCATGGCGGCAATCCCCGAACCCGCTGGTGGACTCCGGCGGTTAGGGATGCTGTCAAGCTAAAGAAAGAGTCTTTTCGGGTCTTTTTGGCCTGTGGGACTACAGAGGCAGCCGATAGGTACCGGCAGTCTAAGCGGAATGTAGCTCAGGTGGTCGCGGAGGCAAAAACCCGGGCATGGGAGGAGTTTGGTGAGACCATGGAACAAGACTTCCGTACGGCTTCGACTCCAAAGGGTGTCCTGGACGACGTGTGTAAACAACCTGGCGGGGCAGACTGAGGCCGACCCATCGGAGCCGACCCGGTGCTAGGGTGTAAGCGCCATTATTGTACTGGTTTAAGTGGGATTATTAGCTGACGGGACACCGATAGGAAAACATGCGGGAGGGACGAGGCCATGTGAGGAATGGAGAAGGCAGGGGCGGGACCAGGTGGGCGACTCGCGCTGGTTGGCTTAGAACCCTTTGACAACTGCTTGCAGTTCTAGTTACAAGTATTATTGCACATTATACAGATTTGTTTACTTTATTAATACTGAGACACAATTTCAAACTGTCAGTGTTCATTTTGGTATTTTCCATTAATTATTGTTATTAAAACAATTAGAATTTTATTGATCCAAAGTGTGAAATGTGAATTTTCTATATAGTTGCAAGTAGATGTAGTTAAGACTTCCTTTACAGAAGCTGAAATTTATTGCGACTAAAATTAAAAAGAACTTTAGTCAAGACTAAATCTAAATTTAAATTAACACTGGCAAGGAGTGATGCATTTAAAATAAAGCAATATTGACATGAAGGTGAAACCACACCCCGAAATTGTCCTCTACAGCACAACTCAGCCAATACCTGGCAGGGAAGTCTCCGCTATTACGCTATAACTAGGGCTGAAACGAATAACTGAATAATTCGATTAAATCGATTAACAAAATGCTCGACTTTTATTTTGAAATTCGACGCTTCGTTTACTTTCACTTCAACAGATCATCATACAGTTAGCAGAGCAAGCAACAAGCGAATGCAAAAGGGATTATGACACCCAGAGAAACCCTCAAAACGTTTTCAAGGTGTGGGGATATTTCAATCTCAAGCCGATGGAAAAGATCGCTAGCTTAGCGCTAAGCTAACATAGCACTAAGCTAACGATTCACAACAGCACAACCTCCACGTCCCAGGACGTCAACAGAAAGCATCCAGGTGCTTGAGGCAACAGCTGCGGATCTAAGACGAGGTTTGTGCTTTAAAGTTTAAATGAAGATAAACGGAGTATCACCAGATATGCTAACTGAGACTGAGAAATATTTAGCCACCACTCCTAAGCCCCAAGTCAGCATGAGACTAAAATGTTTGCTTTTCAGCTTTTTTTCTGCAAGCATGTTTTTAATTTTCAGTTATATTTATTTGTAACATTGCAGTTTTATCTTTAGTGCAGAAAGGAAAAACATTTAAATGGACATTAACTGTTTTGGAGTTGAATTTTATTAAAATAATCACCATTGTTAGCTGGTAAACTAAATTTCTTTTCTCTACATTTTAGGAATCAGCTTCAATTGACAGGCTGGCCCGGGCAAATCCATCCTTCTCAGCTTAACATGCTGCTGAGTTAAAGATAGCAAATGAAAAAGAGCTGAATAAAAATAAATGTTAATAGAAATATACTGGTTGACTTGTTTTTCACAACTAGTATTGCTCTGTTTACATTTTTACAGTATTTTCAAAGCTAAGGAAATATAAAGTCTTATCCGATTATTTGATTAATTGATCGATTACTGTGGCAAATTAATCGATTATTAAAATAATCGATAGCTGCAGCCCTAGCTATAACATTCATTATCAGCACAGTTCGTGAATAAGAATGACAACAAGGAAAGACTCTTAAGCCCTTTTTATAAGACGCATCATGCCAGCAAATCAGCGTAATATTGCCGAAAAGGTCCGTCTTATGAACATGCTATGGCCGCAAGGTGATTCGGGAATTTTGCGGCATTTGTGTCGCCACGCTTGGAAGTAATATTACCTCAACGCTGGACTTGTGAATGCACATTACGCCTTGGCGCAACAGAGGGTGGTGTCATGATCACGTGATGAATTAATGCTGAGCTCCAGCCGGAAACATATTGAAATTGAAATATTGAAAATGAAAAGTAAACACGAGTGTAAGTTTCCTTTTTGTTAACAGAACCAGCTGAGATGATAAACTGGAGCGATGCAGCGCTCTGGGAGCTTCTCTCCGTTAGAGCTGGAGCTCAGATCATCTGACAGTTCACAGGGACTCTGAAGGACAGACACCTTTAGGAGCTGCTTGTGAAAAAAACTTGAATGTGGTTTTGATCACAATAAAAATCAAGTTATGTCCAAGATAAACTGAAGTCCATGACAGTGCAGTGACCGCCCCCATACCCCCTTTATGCCGCCATTGCGTAACCTTTTTATAAAAAGGACACGATTGCACCACATTACCGCCACGGTCTGACCACTTATAAACGACCTTAGGCTCACAGATGTCGCCTCGGCGTTGCAGCAAATTGGCGGCATTGTTTTATAAAATAGGCTATAGCTGCAATGAGCCAAAAGATTTTTATGACAAACTGGCAAGCTTGGACTTCTAGGGAAGCAAAAGTCTGTCCAGCTTTAAAAGGATCTTTCAGACATTCTGAAAGTGTTTCTGTGTAAAAAGCTACAACTAATTGTTAGTTTTATCAGAGAGCTTCAGAAATGGCTTCAGCTTAGGAAAATAAGTTTTACATCTAAAAGAAGTGAAGAACTTATGGGTTTACATGACCATGGCGTAAGGCTGATGACTTAAAAACACGAAGTCAACAAACTTTAAAAAGTTTTGCTAACATTAGGGTTGCAGGGATCAACTGGTTGAACTATTAACTGCAGTGTGAAATGTGGTGGTTAACCCACTGTAAAGACTTCTCCAACACCACCAATAAAAAAAGACAATATACGACATGTACAGACCAAAACGAAAGCAAAACTGAACGTATGCACGCAGCAGAAGCAGAACCAGCAACAACAACCAACGGGACTGCTCAGTTTCCACCTCGAAAGCGCCTGAAGTCTCCTGTGTGGGAATATTTTAGATCCCCAAACCTGCTAAAGGAGAAATTTGGGACGATGTCTCTCGCCCATCTTCAGAGCTTGCAGAAAAAAAAGTTGCGACACTCCCAACTTATCATCTGAGATCATCATGCAGGCAAATAAGCTAAAACTCCAGACCAACAATGGGGCTTATAGTAGGCAACAATAATGGCCGTGTCTACCTTGAAATGAGAAATTATCAAGCCTATAGATGGGCTCCTTGAATACCAGATTGAAAGGACATATATATCTTGCGGAAAGCCTATGATTCCAAGGTTTATCTACTGGGCAAGATGATGTGTAAAGAGCTAATTATTTATTTGTCATATTCTATGTTGAGTAGGGCTGGGTAAAAAAATCGATTTAACCGATTCTGGATCGATTTCATATAAATTTTGCAAAATCGATTCATAAAGCCTAAGATAGATTTTTCCCCTTAAACCAGAGTGGCCCTCCAGCTCGTTTTGCCGCAAAGACTACAAATCCCATGATGCTTTGCGGAGGTACCGCGTCACTCGAAGCGCCCCATCCTTTCTGTTTACAGTCATTAGCATCGGTGCTAATAGTTATTTCGGCGTCTGCAGCATTACCCTCCTCAGTCTGGGACAAACTGAAAACACTCCTCTAACTCAGCGCCAAGTTTACTCAGCGCCAAGTTTACTCAGCGCTTTGTCAACTTTAAAGCACAGAAATGGAGATTCGGTAACTTCTTCGTGGGCCGCGGCGGACATAAAGTGCAGACAGATTAAACTCCAGTGAAGTGACGCGCTCAAGTCAGTTTGTGGCGCTGCAGTTTCTATCTGTCCTCCCCGATACACTGACCCTACTCCAATGCTCAGGCTGCTTAAATGCTCTGCATATTCAGCAGCACAAACCTGTGAGAGCAACTGTTTTTGTCTGTGATGAAGATGAACAAAAACAACACAGGAGTCTCACGGATTAACTCCTCCCTCAGCTCAGAGAGAGAGAGATATGCAGGTCTCTGGCTTGAACAGGTGAGCAAACTGAGCTTGAATTATTGTGTTTTTATGCACTTTTTCTGCTCCAAAGCATGAATGTTAATAGCTGAGATATTGCATTTTCATTTAGGAGAATTACTATTTTTTGTTGTTGGCATGTTAAAAAAGATTTAACTGACTTAAAAACAGTAACTGGAAAGGCTACAGATAGAAGAATAGTTCCCTCAGTGGGGAAGGTTTGGTGTCACAGCAGCAGTGATTCTAGCCTAGTGAACTAGACCAAATTCTTGCTTTGCAGAGTTTTTTATATATTCACATATATAGGATTAGCCTGGCAAGCCATCCTATATATGTGAATATATTAGTATATATAGTCTGGCCACGAACCATTGACGGCTCTCAGTCTTGAGGCGGGATCTACCGTTGTCTTTCAAAATGTCAGCATGCAATTGGATAGCGCTAGGACCAATCAGAGTAACGAACAACGTGACGTAATCACAGCGACGGAAAAGCGGGACGCAGTAATGGCGTCTAACATCAATGATTTCTGTCGTTTTTGTATAAAAACATGTGAATATCAGGTGTACTGGGACATTGCACTACTTTGTTTGATAAAAATAAGAAGCCGCTAAGTATATCAGACAGACTTACGCACGTTGGAGTCTAAATAATCCAATGTTGATGACAAAGCCGTTTCAAAAGAACGTGGCTCCGGCGTTGCCGCCATGTTGCTTGGGTTCGTGGCCGCAGCGCTGACGTTATCGGCTACTCCCGCTCTGTGATTGGCCCAAAATATAGAGCGCTGTGATTGGCCCAACCAAAACTATAGCGAGCTGTGATTGGACAGCCACAGGCTGCGAGGATTCCAATGAAGCGTGCCTAGACCAAACTCTACAAAGCAAGAATTTGGTCTAGTTCACTAGGCTAATATAGGATGGCTTGCCAGGCTACAATGATTCATTACAGGAGCAAAAAAGGAGAGTAAATGTTAAGAATAAAGAGCAAACAACAAGAAAACAAAATAGAAATACTTAAAATTCAAAAGATTAAAAATTCAAAAATGTTGAATATATATACACATTTTAAGGAATAAAAAGATTTTAAAAATTAGACAAAATAAGTAACCAATACCACTGATGTGTGTTGTATTTCAAATTTACTCGCTGAGCTCGTCTAAACGATAGAAACGTCGTTTTCTACCTCAACATTTTAATTATTTCAGACAAGACTTAATTGAATCGAATCGAATTGAATCGAATCGTGATTAATCGATTCAGAGCCTTATGAATCGAAATCGAATCGATTTAGGAGATTGGTCGCAATACCCAGCACTAATGTTGAGACATACTTTTTACAAGCTACATCCCACACACTGAGGTGATGTAACTTTCAATGTACCTTGGTTACGAACATCCTCCACAGCCTCAGTCAGCTCTTCTTTAAGGAACAGACTTTCTTCTGCAATCTTTTCTCCTTTTTCGAGGAAGTTCTGGGTGGCGGTCTCCACTGAAGCAGCCAGAACATGAGCCTTCTTAGAGCGTCCCTTCTTCTTGTTAGATGGACCTTTATTGCTGGAATTTACCAGAGTGGTGACCTAGAAAGCGGACGGAAAAACACCAGCTGTAAGACCATTAAAAAGGTTGGCAGACTATATTACAACATATTAGCTTATAAAACATATGGCTGTTGCTTTTGGCTTTAAAGATAATGCTAGGATTTTTTCAAGGGGTCAAACTACAAACAAAAGCAACTTAATTCAGTAGTTTATTTTTCGAATAAGAAAATTTTACAAAAACTTAATGCAACTTTAAACCTGGGGATTCTGCAATTAAACTTTTAATTATGTTCTGTAACTTCACATAAAAAATATTTATGCATGCTTTTCGTTTTACCTGGGCAACAAGGGGCTGCAGTAGCCTCTCTACTGCTAGAGTACGGATCTCTAGACTCTTTGGGTCCCATTTAAAGTTGATGTTTGGAGTATTGATGCTCGTCATTGTGTGGTTTTCTAATGGATTACAGAAGCGTATTAGCATAAAGAAACACAGCAAATTACAACATAGGAATAAATAGTCTGACCCCAAAATTGCACAGAATTTTGAGCTAAAGAAGATTCTAGTCAGTGACAAATATCAATGCAAAAACCTGTAAGACTAAAAATTAAGGAAGAACAGGCAAAGTATTTTCATAGAAAACCATTAATTTATCAAACAACTTCTTGTGAACACTGTGTAGATTCTTGGTCTTCCAGGACATAAAAATTTCAAAGGTTTAGTTGGAAACAACCGGACTTTTCTTGTTTTGCTTGAAAACGTTTGACCGCTCGTCTAATAAGCTTCTTCAGTTCTGAAACTTGGGTTGGGAGTAGGAGGCTTACAAGGAGTGCAAAAGGTGTGTTCTAGGAATGTGCGATATGGCCTAAAATCTATATCATGATAAATTTTGAAGCACGTGCGGTAACGATATATATCACGATATATTCTTTTCCTCTGTTTATACATGTCTGAATGACTTTCTGATCAATCTCACACACCAGATGAATTGCAGAACAAATCATTCTAAAAAGTATAGAATGCCACTTAAATAACATTTAATGTTCAAAACTTATTTTAAAGAAATGCAAAATATCTCAAATAATTTTTATGTTTGTTCTTTTTCCAAACAATGAAACAAAATACAAGCTAAATGTGATGAAAACACAAAATTTTAAATAGTTTGAACCAAATTGAAAAATGTAAAAACAAAAATAACATTTCTTTCTGCTTTCCTGATTCATTTATTCATTTTTCTTGTTTCTCTTTTGCTCATATAAGTCAGGTTAGTCAAGTTTACTAAAGGGTGAATAACTGCAGCTAAAATGATGCTCTGCTGCATTTTTTTGGCAATATTACAATAAGGTTGGAGGTTTATTCAAATTTTCACTTTTGTTGAGCTGCGCTCAGATCAGCGAATCCACAGGTCTGACCCACCGTGGTGCGCACCGGCATCACGGAGGTTTTAATGTTACATCAGTGAAACTGAAGGAATAAACCCATAAAAATGACCAAATTACACAGAATAATTTATATTGAAGCAATCAAACCAGTGATAAGTGAATTAAACACATTAACACTTGTTAAACCAGGTGAACTACCTTATGAATTTTAAATTAAGATGCCTAAAAACAGTTTGTTATCAGAATCAGGTGGTGTGCGCAGTAGTTGTGCCATAAAGTGTTTATTTTATTTAGGCCATTTATTTTTATTCTATCTTTATTTAAGGATTTTATCTGCCGTAAAATGATTCCCGTGGTGTTTAAACACTTTTTGGCCAGTCTGAAGCAGGCTTATGGGAGTGAAAACTACTAAAAACAGACATTTAACGAAGTTATTTAAAAAAATAACTGTTCAAATCGTAGACGACGAACAGAGAGCAAATGTTTTAGTGATGGCGGCGTAATTAGCAGGCGTGTGAGGCAGATGTTACAGAGGCGACGTACAGTTTCAGACGTATGTCTTTGGTGAATTCTGAAGGTACGGCGTAGTGGTCTTGAATAGAATAGAATAGACTATTGATCCCACAGTGGGGAAATTCACTTGTCACAGCAGCACCATCACTCAAAAGGGTAATTAGAAGAAGATAAAAAAACAAGGATACATCTATATACACATAGGCAGTAATCTAGTATTGTAATCTTAGATCACTAAAAAACCACAAATAAAAGATAAAAACAAACTTGGTACCAGCACTATGCAGCATACTGTAAAGCCTCTTTTATAAGACACACCGTGCCGGCAAATCAGCGTGATATTACCGAATTTTGCGGCATTCGTGCCGCCACGCTTGGTAGTAATATTGCGGTAATAATGCGGTAATATTGCGGCTTAGCCGGTCTTGTAAACGCACATTAAGCCTTGGCGCAAAAGAGGGAGGTGTCATGACCACGCGATGAATTATTGCCGAGCTCCGGCCGGGAACTATAATGAAAATGAAAGTAAACACGGCCATAAGTTTAGTTTTTGTAAACAGAATCAGCTGAGATGATAAACTGGAGCGATGCGGAGTTCCAGGAGCTTTTCTCCGTTAGATCTGCAGCTCAGATCATCTGACAGCTCACAGGGATGGTGGAGGACAGACACCTGCGCAGCTTCGATCGCAATAAAAAGCAATTATGTCCAAGATACACGGAAGTCCGCGACACGCGCTTAAGTTTCACTTTTGTAAACAGAACCAGCTGAGATGATAAACTGGAGCGATGCGGAGCTCCAGGAGCTTCTCTCCGTTAGATCTGCAGCTCAGATCATCTGACAGCTCACAGGGATGGTGGAGCACACACCTGTAGCTGACTGGGGGAAAAAACTTAAGGAGCACAGCTTCGATCGCAACAAAAAGCAAGTTATGTCCAAAATAAACGGAAGTCCACGACAGCGTAGAGACCGCCCCCATACCTCCTTTTTGCCGCCATTGCGTAATCTTTTATAAAACTGACATGATTGCGCAACATTACCGCCATGGTCTGAGCTCTTATAAACGACCTTAGACTCCCTGATGCCGCATCGGCGTTGCTGCAAATTGGCGGCATTGTTTTATAAAAGAGGCTTAAGAGACACAGACAACAATGCATCGCCGCTACGTGGCCACGGGTTTTAGTGTATGTAAAGTAAAATTAAAAGTTCAGACATTCTCACGGCACCGGAAGCTTCAGCTGCGTTTTCTCCTGATTTTGGTTATTAGGCTAGCAGATTCCACTTGCCATGTTGCTCCGTTGAAGCGCTAACCTGTTGCGCTCCTCGATGATGTCATCAGCAAGCACATCCGGTTAGCCAGTAGTGTATAATTTTATATCATAGGCCAAAATCCTACCGGTTATATTGTGCATTACTAGTGTGTTCTGAAACAAACATGCTGATAGAGAAATAGGAGTTGCTGATGAGGCCATTAGTAATGAGGCCATCAAGGTCACGAGTCCCTGGCATCTCCCTCTGTTAACTCATTCACTGCCAGCCGTTTTCTGATCAGAAAGCCCCTGACTGCCAGCGTTTTTGAGCGTTTTTACTGTTTTTTGAAGAGTGACAGAACAGTGTGCTCTATGATCATATAAACGCCAAAACTACCAAAAGACAGAGTAGACTCACTTCTTACATCAGGAAGAATCGCCATATTTCTAGCGTTATCCGTTCGTTCACAATCTGGTGCCCAACTGTCACTCCAGAAGCATTTCCGGTTCGGCACATCGTTTTTTCACAGCAGCGGCCCAAAACAAACTCGTAATCCATTGATTTTCCGCTTCCTGATTACGTGATGTGTGACATACACGGATGAAGACCCGCTTTAGACACGTGATGTTTGTTCTCACGGTGCGGGGGCTCGCTCCGACGCCCGCCCCGTAAAAAAAGCGAAATGACGACTAAAGTCGTCATTGGCAGCCAGCAGTTGGATGTGAAAAGACAACTTTAGTCGTCAATGGCAGCGAATGAATTAAGCTCCCAGTTTGTGTCGTTGGTAAGGTTGGGTGATTGAACAAATTATTAGACCATCGTGATTGGCCAAACCCTTTGCCGATCACTTTAAGAGCGATGTCTTTTATACCTACGATTACTCTTGCGGGTGGGACATTGCAAAATTCCACGTCAAATCAGCATCTTTTTTGCAACACTGGTTCAAAGTACAAATACACATTTGAAAGTTAGGATTTTTGCGATTCCAATGGTATAGCTCAATCAAGGAGTCAACCACAGGGTTTCCTCTAGTCCGGGGGGGGGGTGTTACATGACTGTAAAACAACAGCATGGTTTTAATTAATGACCATTGCAACTCTACTGTAAATCAAAAAATAAAATGCCTAACTTGCATTTAATTGTAATACTTTATTCTCACTTTGATTGTTGTGGTACAGCCATGGGCGGAACTTTGTTATTTTAGTCTTTTTTGGGACCCAGCCAGATTCCCTGTGCTTACTTTTTTTTATGCTGCCATAGCGCGTTCATAAGACCCACGTAGCTGTAATATTATGCCGATTTGCCCTCATGGTGTGTCTTATAAAAAGGGCTCAATTCGTCCGTGTTAAAAAAGCCTCTAAAATTTAAACAGTACTAAATACTCTATCGTGGACCGGATACGTGACTGTAATGGTGACAGGATACTAGGGTTGGGCGATTAGACGAATTATTCAGCAATCGACGATTGGCTGAGCCTTTAAACGGTCGTTTTTATAAGAGGCGATTTGTGTATTTTTTATTTATTTTCCCGTGATTAAGTTTGTTAATGATTCATACAGGTGCGCATGTATTTTACACGTTATGCACAGAGAACATCACGGAGATAATATAATCAATGAAGTAATTGCCACCTGAGCATTATCTCACACATTCTCCGCATCTCGCTGCTGGCCGTGCGCACAAGCGGCCTGCTGAAAAGGAGCTTTGGAGCGCGTCTGTGACAGACCTGTGCACAAGAGCGCAATGTCGAGGGCTTCCGGACCTGGAAAGTGGAAACCCTTCTATCTTTCAGAGAGTCTAGTAGACTTCTTGTTATTTCATTTAGAGGAATGTTCCCTGATTTTAAAACTTTGGCTGAAGTGGCGCTCCTTACTCCAGCACCAGCTTCGGATCAGCGTGCAGCGGAGCGCTGAATCATCACATTTAAACAGCCATGAGTCTGTCTGAGGCACAAGTCCAGAACCTCATGAGCCTCTTCAGCAATGCCCCTCAGCAATGCCCCTAGAGACATTTAAACAGCCATGTAGGGCAGCAGTAGCTCAGGAGGTAGAGCGGGTTGTCCAGTAATCGGAAGGTTGCAGGTTCGATCAAGACACTTAACCCGCCTTGCCTGCTGGGGGTGGTCGGAGGGACTGGTGGCGCCAGTGCTCGGCAGCCTCGCCTCTGTCAGTGCGCCCCAGGGCAGCTGTAGCTACAATGTAGCTCATCCCCACCAGCGTGTGAATGTGTGTGTGTGAATGGGTGGATGACTGATTGTGTTGTGAAGTGCCTTGGGGGGTTGTAGAACCCTAAGAAGGCCATTTACCTTTTACCATAATTATAATAAATAACAACAGACAAGCAGGTGACAGTTCAGGTTTACGCGGAGCGGAATGAGCGTTCGGACCAAAGCAGGAGTTCCTATAATTTAAGTTAAATCGTTTAATGGCATTGCTACTGGTACTCTGTTCAGCTTGTTTGGACTAATATGAATTAAAATGAATGGAAATGTAATGTTTTTATTGAATTTATTTATTATTATTTAAAAAACGAAAGTGAAAGGAATCATGCGGCCCCTCCTCAGAGTGCGTCCACATGCAGCAGCGAAACTCCATTTCCTACTCAGACTCGTAAAAGAAAGAAACCCAGTAGCCTGTGTTAAAAAACAAAACATTTGATTTAAATAAAATTCCACAACGATGGGCACACACAGGGAAACAAAGATGAGGCTTATTTTAACACTTTAACCGTGTTTAATACGGGCCGTTTATACGTCACTCCACCAAATAACAAATACAAAATTAAACAAAAAGTAAGAAAAATCTACATGTATCTTCCATTGAACATATGTGCACTGCCCTTCCATTAAAAAAAATCTATGTTTGGACTTCATCTGTGTTCGCAAATCAGTCCGTGCATGTTTACGTTGCTCAAAGAGTCACATGCGCGAATGTATCGCCCATCGTCATTTATTGGACTGACGATTGGAGGTTGGAAAAATTATACATATCGCCCAACACTACAGGATACCTCAGATAATCACTACACCCTCTGTTATCCTGGCGGGGAATTGCTTTGCAACTCTCCCCAGGTGACAGAGAAGTCTGAAGGGAAAACGCCCCCGTCAATGCGTGTGCGTGACTCCACATTCGAGCTGACGGAGAAGTATAAATTACGCTTTAAACAGCGCTGCTTGCGATTTTGTGCTTATAAGCGCGTTCTGGAGGCCACGCTTTTTAAAAAACACTTTAGTTTCCTTACACTAAATAATTATACTGACATTTATTTTACTAGACAAATTAGGAGTCAGACGCAAGCAGGAGCGTCATGGCAGACTGACCTGTTGCTGGTCTCGGTTCAGTTTGCTGCACCATGTTCTGCCAGGCTCAGCGCTTTGATGTGGGGCTTATTGTTCCAAGAATGAAATAACCAAAAATAAACTGCTCCTACGCTGTGCTCTTTGTTAACCGCTTCATCTTTGAGTAAGTTTGGTCATGTGACGTTCACTTCTTTTGTGGTTATCCAGTAAACATATTTTGATAGTAGCGCTCTTGTACCCTCTAGTGGCACAAAATATATTACACCCAAGCGCAGCAGGAGGACTTGGAAGCAGTTAAACGGGCAAAACTATTTTACCTGGTTACAACATTAACGGCAATTAACCAGTTAACTATGTGCATCCCTATAATGTGATAACGATCTACCAAAGCTCGGAGATCGTAGAACCGTCTATTTAAATTCTATCACATCTGTGCTAGTGTTGTCAAAAGAACCGGTACTTCGGTACCAACCCGGTACTACAAAAATGTAAACATCACGGTACCAAGATATCGTAGGTACCTGTAGTACCGAGGACCTGTCTAAACCCGGATCATTGATGCGCATGATTCGCGCATTTACTGGGCACATGCAGTCGCTTCTAAAGCAACGCCGCAGAACGCAGAGTGACGGCGAGCGGTGGACCAGCTGATGTGGTAAATAAAGTTCATTCACGGAGAACCCCTGCCCCGACGGAGACACCCCCCCCCCGCCCCGCTGTCACGGAGACTGACACGAGAGACGCTTCACTCCAGCAGCACCTCCCGTTCTCATGCTTTCTTGTATTTTTAATTCCAAAACTTGACAGGATGTCCAGACAGACCCCTGAATCCCTCTGTCAGCGCTGCTCCTCAGGAACGTCCTGACTCGACGCTCACCTCTGCTGATTAGTGACGTAAGAGGCGGATTTAATGCGACATAACTGTTCAGACTAATCGCTTTCAAAAAATGTGTGTATGTGTCAGAATCAGTACTGTGTGTGGCGTGAATACACCATCGTCTTTATTAACTATTCAAATCTCCTCTACGTTTAATTAGGGTAACAAACAAACAGGATGACATAAAGGCGTTGACTGCTCACAGACCGGAGTTTTTCTTTTTTTAATGATTGTAATGTGTTTCCAAAAGATGAACAACAATGTATGACTCAGTCAGTGTTTATGTCCTTAAAATCGGTTTGTCAAAAAAGCTGTTCGAACTAGATGTTCTAGTCTGGATAACTAGCAGGTTTACAAAAATATATGAACAAAAACACATTTTGATTAAATAAAAGTGCATTAAAAACATGTTATGATAGTAGTACAATAGTAATTTAATTAATTTTCTTATATAAAGCACTGATTCACAAAAGATGTCATCTCAAGGCACTTTACAGGAAAATTAATGTTTTTATTGGTAAATTTAGTCTAAATTAAATTTTTGTTTGGTACCGTAAAACCGTGGATTTTCACTGGTACCGGTACAGAATACTCAGTGTTGGGGAGTAACGGAATACATGTACCGCCGTTACGTATTTAGAATACTAATTATGAGTAACTGTATTCCGTTACAAATACTATTTTTAAACATGGTATTTAGAATACAGTTACTTTCGTAATACCATTGGAATACTTTTGTGTTTTCCTAGCTTGGCAAGCCATCTTATATATGATTATATATAGTCTGGCCATGGTTCATTGACGTCTCTGTCATGGGGCGGGATCCACTGTGGTCTTTTAAACTATCTCCGCATGCTATCGGATAACAAACAACGTGGCGTACTCACTGCTACAGATGTCAGTCAAGGCAGTCCGCCATACTCCGTCAAAGAAGATGCAAATACATTCTTTTTTTAAATAAACTTAAGTACAGTACCTCTATCTGCTCTTGACTCAAAGAAAAGCCCAAGAAATAATCCAAAGTTGATGCCGTAACCATTTCAAACGAGCCGCTGTCATATTTGTTTATTCAGTAATATCCCGCCCACCAAGAATGCTGTGATTGGCCCACCAAACCAATAGGGCGCTGTGATTGGACCGCTAAAGATGTCAGTCACGGCCCACGGGGCAGTCTGTCATACACACAGACATACGCTTGGTGGACTGGTGCTGAAGTAGTGGCCGGCTGCCATCTTAGTTGGGTCTCCATTCGCCCCCAGTGCATTCATTTCTACTGAGGAAGGTGCTTACCCAGCTAAAAACACATTTTATCAAACTTTTTCACAAAAGCAGACACATGGTAAGGCATAATTAAAATATAAACATAATTAAACAAAATAAATTAAATTAAAAATATAAAATCCCATCAGGTAGGCTAGAAAAGTCAATAGTAAGCCCATGTGATCTGTTTTCAATAGTACGGTGGTTGTTGCAACTGTAGGCTGCACAAAAACGTGCATAGCTGCTCACTGCATTAACTTTGGAGGATGAGGAGACCCATCCAATATGGCGGCAATGCTGTTACGCTCTCCAGCGCTCAATGGGGCGTCTACGTATTCATATGGTCATACACTGTCAAAGAAGATGCAACATCCTGTCGACCAAACAGAGCGCTGTGATTGGACTGGAACCAGTCACGCCATTTGTAAGTCTGCTTCTGTCGGCCATAACTGTCGACATGACAGACACATCGATGAACCAATCAAAGCAAGTTTAGGAACTGTGTTGGTGTGTTCATCTGGGGTGCTCGGTAGAGCTGAGGAAAATAATTTATTAATCAATGCATTAAGATGCAGACAAACGATTATGAATCGTTGAAGAAGCACACCATAATGGAAAAAAAGCACTAGCTGCTAGCACTAGTAGCAAGTCTCTAAGGTCCAATCATAATACTCGCACTGTGCCCTACTACGCCTGTCAGTGAAGTGCCCTTAGAGGATGTGCACAGTAAGGCTTTGAGTGTGTAATACACAAATGTGCTGAATTGGGACAAGGAGAATTGCGTCATCGACCGTGACGCATGCTGGAATGCTGGTTGCTGTTTGTGCTACATTTTAAAAAATATTTTTAACAACTATCAGACAAACAATTATTTGACTAAATTTACATTAATTGCTGTCCACATTAAATCTTAGACTAAAACATTCAGTCAACAGTCAGTCATCCAAGCATTCACACGCTAGTGATGATGAGCTACGATGTAGCCACAGCTGCCCTGGGGCATACTGACAGAGGTGAGGCCTGCCATACACTGATGCCACCGGACCCTCAGACCACCAGCAGGTAAGGCGGGTTAAGTGTCTTGCCCAAGAACACAACAGCAGCATTCTCTGGCGGGAGCCAGGATCAAACCTTCCGATTACTGGACAACCCGCTCTACCTCCTTAGCTACTGCTGCCCCCACTCACTCAGTCTGGTTACATGTGCACAGGGTCCGAAACTAAATTTTTGACTGACCGGTAGGTGCTAAAATCTACCGGCCAAGCATATTATTTACCGGCCAAAAATTTAAATGATTTATATCTACCCAACGCACGTTATTCTATAATAAGGTATTATTTTTGATCCAAACAGAGAGGATTGACAACATAATTAAAACATCATTAATAAGAAAAACAACTTTTTAGTCATTTCTGATTTTTTATTTTTTTACTTTTTAAAAATGTTTTTAATGAACTCTTATTGAAATCTAGTAAGACTCCTTGTTTTCTCTGTCCATGAAATCTGGCCTCCTGCTTCTAACAGTCTTTGTGCAACAGCATTACAGCCTTTGGTAGTCCCACATAAACATGAATAGGTAGACGCTGGAGAGCGTAACAGCGTCACCGCCATATTGGATGGGTCCTTCATGCTCTGAACCCAACTGGAGTTGCAGGGTGAGCTACTATGCTCGTTTTTGCTACAGCCTACAGTTGCAACAACTGGCTCACTATTGAAAACAGATCACGTGGGACTTTTCTGAGACTTTTCTAGACTACCCGATGGGATTTTATATTTTCATTTATTTTGTTTAATTGTGTTTTAATTATCATGCCATACCATGTGTCTAATTTTGTGAAAAAGCTTGATAAAATGTGTTTTTTAGTTGGGTAAGCACCTTCCTTAGAAATAAATGCACTGGGGGCGAATGGAGCCCCATCTAAGATGGCGGCCGGCTACTACGGCAGCACCCGTTCACGGGGCGTCTATGTCTGTGGTCCCTGATCTCTGGAGAACACAGCTACACCATGAGAATATCTTGTATTGATAAGAACAAATAGAAGTTGTCTTATTTGTCTGTTCGGTTAAGTGAGGTGAGTTATGAGTGACCTGAAGTGTTTGTGAGCACATGGAAACGAGAGTTCTGGGGGCAACCGGCGTGCATGTATCTGTTTAAACTAACAGATTAAAAGAGCGTCGTTATTGAAGAACTCACACATACAAAACGCAACATATCTGAAAGTATGTCGGGGCTTATATTGGACCTCCAGTCAGTCCTATGACAAATGAATTGTTACAGTTCTTCTCCCTAGCGTACTGGCGGCAAACAGTGCAGCTCATTTGCACACATTCTGGTTCATAATGTAGCCACAGTTCGCCACATTTCATTACATCTTCTGGTTGCCACTGGTCCTGGTGGTTTTTCTTCCAGTTCGACAAGTTTTCGTTTTAAAGGCTGGATGACTCTAGTTAAAAACCTCCACATTTCGCCACTAGTTTTAACACGAAGCTAACCGCTACCTTGATAAACAGTGAATGGGATAGGCGGAAATGACGTAGGGTGCGGCACTCACGTTTCGCGTTTGCCACGTCGAATGCAGGCGGGAAAGGAGCGCCACAGAAATCCATCGAAGAGGACTGATAAACATAACTAACTTGGTTTTCTGATGCGCATGTAAACGCACTGACACTTTGTGCATCTCTCTTGCTGTTCGAGCGCTTTGCGAGACTCAACCAGTTAAATTAACAACATTCACCAGCCCAAATCCGACTCAACCTGTCGGGTTTACTCAGTTTGCCTTCGGTCTCAGATTAGAACTCCAGCCCTGCAACACCACATAAAGACGGACCAATATTTCCTACTCGGTAAATATGGAGGACGCATCCCACTCTGACAAATTTGGATGCAACGCAGGTGCCCCGGTTAAAAAAACAAAACTTCATTCCACTAAAAAATATTATGGCATGCTTCTTCTACGATTCAGAATATTTTGTCCATATCTCGATGCATCGATTATTTGATTATTTTATTCAGCTCTATCCAAGTCTATTCTGCCTTGGCACCAAATGCCTTGAAACTGCTTATAAATTATTGCTTTATACAGTTAAAAAAGTGCAGAGGGATAAATTTACCAACACTTTCCTTTGCAAGCACTTTTTTGTTTTCTTGTTTTTGTGGTTAATTTTCCTATCCTGTCTCTGATCTTCCTGCATTTCCTCTCAATCCTTCAGAAAATCTGCTGCCTGGACTTTCTACCTTTTTGCCTCATGAGCTACTTTTGAACTAAAAAGATCAAAAGGAAAAAATAGAGTGCGCAGCCGCGCGGGTGATGTGAGGTCACCGCAGCACAGGTTTTGAGCTCCGCTGAAGCAGAGCGTGTCAGGCACGAATAAAAGACAAAGTACCAGAGAATATGAGCGTACATGAAACGATCGCATGTTCATTTTTTTTGTTGGCCACACTTTGAGAATGTTACGTGGTGTGACGTGAGATCGCATGAAGACAGTAAAATGCGTGTAAATCCACTTCAGATGTGGCTCGCTGTATCTTGAATTTATTTAGCTTGTAAAACAACAGTTTTCTAGCGAATGAGATCCACCGAGAAAGGTTTATGATTGATCAGTCGACGTAAAGCCTAATTTATAATTCTCCATCTGCGTTGGTACGGAGACACTCCATTTTGCGTCGGCGCAAGTGCTCTCCGATGGAGACTTGCCCTCTTGAACTATCCGTTGAAAGTGACGGAGACCACAAGCTTGTCGGTCCGGAGTGCAACTGCTAACCTGTAGGGAAAATCGGCGACAAAGTTATACAGAAGGTAGTTAAGAGTTATCAGAAATGTTGCTAAGTTGTTCGCTAGATGCTTTTAGGAAATAAAAGTCAAGAAGCGGGTCTGAAAAGTTGTTAGAAATAGTGACAAAGTTGCTAAGTTGGCAACGCTGTGTGTGAGGTGTGCTTGATTTGCAGCTCAGTGTAGCGCGGGAGTAAACCGCGACGAGGAGGAGCAAATAATCGACTTGTTTTGTTTTTATAATCGTTCAAAACCCATATCGTAATTGGGATTAAAATTCGATTAATTGAGCATCACTAGCTGAGAGCCCAAACAAATGTAATATAAGTTGAAACTGGATCTTTATTCGGGCTCCCCCTGGGTGGGTCGGTTGAGGGCTTCTCCAATTGTTGTCGCTGGCTCTGCTTGTGCTGCGTGCGTCTGTTCCAGTTTCATTTCTGTTTTTGTCCCTTTTTTTTTTATTGGTGATGTTGGAGAGTCTTTACTGTGGGTTAACTGCAGCGTTTCACAAAAGGGACCATTTTGGTGTGAATTTTATAAAGCAACAAGGAAGTTAAAAAAATTGCAGTTCTCCCCTCATCCACAATAACGTCAACAAGCAAAATTGTCGACTATTAATTATTAATGTAATAGTCAACGTCGTTTATTATATGAAGATTTTTTATTTTGCCTGCTGCGGCACCACTGCTTTCTGCTCAAGGTACAACGCATAGTGGCCATCCAGGTGAGCCGTCGCATCACCAGAAAAAACAAAAGAGATGGCAATGTAGTTCAAATATTTGGAAGCATTTTACAAAGATAAAAGAGAAGCTCGTACAGTGCAAAATCTGCAAAGTAGAACTCTCTTTCAAGGGAGCACAACTGTGATGCATGAACACCTTAAAAGGAAGCATGTTGTGGCGGAGAAAACGAAGATAGACAGTTGCCTCTTTACGCGAATTACCTTTCGTTAGGGCTGGGCAATATATCTATATTTTTAAAATAAATATAATTTCAAACAAGATGACTTTATATCGATATAACTACTCAAGCTGCTCTCATAGCGACTATCACTAGTGGCTAGCTTGCGCCGTCTCTAAGCGGTCATTACATGTATTCTCAAGCGTCTGCTCAATCAGGAAACCCCTGGGTCAATGTTCTGCTCTAAACTTCACATTTGGCTTGGTGGTTTTTAATTATTTGAGGACGTTTGTTCGTGTTTCAGTAACTGTTTCACCGTGGCTCCCGTCCCAACACAGCTCTGTTTATCCTGCTTGTGTGAAGACGGGCCAAACCCCTCCCTCGTGTACTCAGGAAACAGGTACGGCGAGCCGCAGTGGCCAAATTACCTCAGGCATTTGTAACGGTTTGAAGATTCATGTTGCAGGTTAACATTTTATTTTGAAAGGGAATTCAGTGGGCGGGAGAAGTTGTTCCGGTTTTCGCCGTTTTGTTATGCTAGGAAGCTGTTTCGTTACGAGCGATTCTGTTGCAAAAGTTAGGAGTTTGTAAGGCGTGGGTTACGGCGGCAGTAGCCCTAAATAAATACCCATAAAAGAGCAACCAGAGTCCGAGTCATTACAATATGATCGCTGATTTGAGTCAATAATGTGATATTCCTGCCATGTTTGCCTTAATAACTTTAATAACTCCGTGCTGCATGAGCCACGTGACTGTAATCCTCTGAGAAATTGATGCAATTGCATCATGAATTTAGCTTAACATGATAGATTTTTTTTCGCTGAACAAGAAATAGTTATTGGTAATATTGTGATTGATAGGATATATGAGCCACCTCTAGATGGATACAATAATCAGTGTTTGCGAAAACATTTGAGCCACGCCTGCCAAACTGGCAGACGTGAGAGCGTCTCACGCAGGACATGTTTGAACCACGTAGGACAATGTCCTCACAGGCTTCAGACTTGTATCTATTTAACAGTGGGTATTGTAGTGACCTCTGACCTTTACATATTATACATACACTGCTCACAAAAATTAAAGGAACACTTTTTTTATTGGGCCTGGCATGAAATCAATGAAACCTGTCTGATAATTTTCTGGTTGATGAAGCAGCTGAGGGCATTGTTAATCACTTTCAGCTGTATTGATGTTCATGGACTTAACGACAGGTCCACTAAAGTGGCAACAATTACAAAACCCTCAAAACAGGACTGGTTTAACATGTGGAGGTCATTTCAAGTTTCTCCCTCTTGATCTTTTTTGGCTGGTTTTCCACTCGTGCTAGTTTTGGCTTGAGTAATTATCTCTACTGGCAGCATGAGGCGATTCCTTAACCCTACAGAAGTTGCACAGGTTGTCCAACTTCTCCAGGATGGCACATCCACATGTGCTGCAGCAAGAAGGTTTAATGTGTCTCCCAGCACAATCTCCAGAACATGGAGGAGATTTCAGGAGACTGGCGGTTATTCTCAGAGAGCTAGACAGGGCCGTAGAAGGTCCACAACCCATCAGCAGGACCGATACCTGCTCCTTTGTGCAAGGCGGAACAGACTGAGCACTGCTCGTGCCCTACAGAATGACCTCCAGAGGGCCACTGGTGTGAATGTCTCTACCCAAACAATCAGGAACAGACTTCATGAAGATGGCCTGAGGGCCCGACGTCCTGTAGTGGGCCCTGTGCTCACTGCCCAGCACCGTAGAGCTCGACTGGCATTTGCTCAAGAACACCAGAATTGGCAAGTCCGCCACTGGCGCCCTGTACTTTTGACAGACGAGAGCAGGTTCACCCTGAGCACCTGTGATAGACGTGAAAGAGTCTGGAGAAGACAAGGAGAACGTTATGCTGCCTGCAACGTCGTTCAACATGACAGGTTTGGTGGTGGGTCAGTGATGGTCTGGGGAGGCATATCCATGGAGGGACGCACAGACCTCTACTGCCTAGGAAATGGTGCTCTGACTGCCATAAGGTATCCAGATGAAATCCTTGAACCCTTTGTCAGACCCTACGCTGATGCAGTAGGTCCTGGTTTTCTCCTAATGCACGACAATGCCCGGCCTCATGTGGCAAGAGTATGCAGGCAGTACCTGGAGGATGAAGGAATTGAAACAACTGAATGGCCTTCACGATCCCCTGACTTAAACCCAATAGAACATCTGTGGGACATTATGTTTCGGTCCATTAGGCGGCGCCAGGTTGCTCCTCAGACTGTACAAGAGCTCAGGGATGCCCTCACACAGATCTGGGAGGAAATGCCACAAGACACCATCCGTTGTCTCATTAGGAGCATGCCCCGACGTTGTCAAGCATGCACACAAGCTCGTGGGGGCCACACAAGATACTGAAAAGCATTTTGAGTTGCAGAAATTAAGTTTTTGAAATAATGGACTAGCCTGCCACATCTTCATTTCACTCTGATTTTAGGGTGTCTACACAATTGAGCCCTCTGTAGGCTGAAAACTTTTATTTCCATTAAAAGACTTGTCATCCTTTTATTCCTGAGACATTGCCCTGTCGTTATTTGTATAGATATCCAACTTCATATTGAGATCTGATGTATCTAATGTGTTTCTTTAAAGTGTTCCTTTAATTTTTGTGAGCAGTGTATTTTTATTGTGACAATAATCTGTTGACATAATTTGAAAAAAGAACCATCAATGTGATTTTCTGCCAAATTCAGAAAATGAGGATTGGACAGTCCGTCTGCTCAGAAAATAAACCAACAGAGTTTATCAGGAAATTATTAGAGATCATATAATTATTATAAATTATTATGAAACACCAGAAACAACATATTATATATGACAACATTTCTAAATATTGTAATGATCCATAAGGGCTTTTTGTCACTGATGCTGTAGCGTGATGTTACTGTTCCTTTAAGAGACGTTGTGGCTGGTTGAGGTGAAACTGGAAGTTGGAGATGCGGGTTTATCTCAGTTGTTTGTTAAACTACTCTAATAAACTGCTGTTAAGGACAAAATGTCATTCTGTCTGACGTTTTAGTTCATCACAAATATCACAATATAAAGAAATTATCTTTTTCTTGGGGGGGGGGGGGGGGGGGGGGGGCACTGTGCCATGGTCCCTGAAATGCCTAAAAACGGCCATGGGTGTGGGACTGAGTTTTGAAGGTGATCTGAATTGTATCAAATAAATAAATATTACATCAGGGTTTCCCCCAGAAAACTCGCAAAGCTCGGTGGTAGACAAGCCCACGTTTAAAAGTATGACTAGTATGTGGTGTTATAAACCATTTATTAACAATATTTATTTGTTTTACAAAAAGGCACAATCTTGAAATATGGTTTTACCAGACACAAAAAAATACAATTCAGATAATGGAAAATACACCTGACCTCTCAACCTGTTCACTTATCCATCGTAAGATGTTGCTATTTTGCTTTTGTATCACCAGATGCTGTTAAAGTCAGACTTTCAGGTTAAAGACCCCTATTCATTTTAAAGGTGTGCTTCACTGAACAAACATTTTTTATGCTTATTTCTGATTATAATCGATCACTCTGAGTTTTTCATGCAGGCTGAACATGAAAATAGTTTTCTCCTGCATTAACAAGGGCTACAGCTATTTAATATTTTAGTATTCTAATATTCTATCTAATACTCTGTCAATCAAATATTCTATTTGACGACCTTTCAAAACAGAGGAAAAAAATTATGAGTTTGTGATTCAAAATCAAACTTCAAGTAGAAATGTTACTAATTTCTACAACAGGGTTCTTACACTTTTTCCACTGACAAATTCAAGCACTTTTCAAGCATTTTCAAGGTAAAATTTCAAAAATTTCAAGCACCACACGGCAAAGACAAAACAATACATTAGGACTCAAGAGGACAGTTTCACCTCACTATCATATGAATTTATTACTGTTAGATAATAGGGATGATCTTATCCGATCACAGGATTGAAAATCAGGCCTGATCACATGATTTTAAATTACTGGAATCAGGTGAAAAAGATTAGCTATAACCTTATAAAGCAACTAGCGTGACCTTAATTTATCCTCAGATAGAAATTTTCAAACAAAATGACAATGACTTAGTTTTAATTTTAACCTGCCTGCTTTTAGTTCTAGTCTGTTACCTTAAAACCAAACACGCTGCTCTCCCAGTTCACAGCAGCAACTCGGACAAAAACACACAGCCATCTGACACTCAAGATACACTAAAAGACAAAGAGAAACTGTCTACTGACAGCAAAAACACAGCCAAGATAGCCATATATTAATCACACTGTATGACTCTCTGGTTGCAAACGTTGGTTTTTGCAGTCTCCTAGAGCCACGGTATGAGCCGTGTTGTGCAGGGAAGAGCGAGCCTCAACATGGGTGCAGTCATGGTAATGCTTATCGCAAAACACTGCCACATATTATTTAAACAATTTGAATTATGAGCAATGAGGCTATTATCAAACATATTCCTAATATTAACACATTTCTTATCAATGTTCTTCCTGACAGAGTGATGTTTTTTGGCAGCTAATCTGAGGAAATGACATGAAAACAGGAAGTTGAGCCCTGTTAAAAGACAAATTTCTGTTACTGTTTGGTTTCAGACAAATAAAGTATTCTATTATATTCCAAGTTACAAATAAATAAATCTGAAAGGACAACTTGGATGTTTTCTACTTTCTTCTTATTAACTGAATGCATTGCTGAGGTGTTGGATTGGGACTTGGTATTGAAATCCTATGACACGGATCAGGGGCAAAAAAATGTGATCAGAACATAATTATAAATATTATCTTGTAATTTCCACAAAGCAGGGACAAAGTAAATAAAAACATCACATTTTACATTTTGAAATGTGTTTAAGGTCAGGTTTTGCTCCTACTTTTGCAGCTCTTATAGAAGCTATGTTTTAAATCCTGCTCCTGCTAAATTTCTGACTATTACCACCCATTACTGAAATATCTGATCACAACCCTCCCTCCATCTGCAGAACCATTAATTGATGAAAATAAATAATTATACTTGATGAACAAATAGGTTTTAGGCATTGTATTTCTGCTAGTAAAAATAGCTGTTGATATATTTAGTTTGAATTGTGACTAGAAAGAATATGACCTGGACTAGGATTAATTATATTGTTTCTATGTAAAATAGGAATTACTAGCTGTTGATTAAATGATAAAATGGCTTGCCACGTGAACTCGGGTCTGCTTTCGCAGCCAAACAACACGGCCCATGCTTCTGCTCACAAATAGATGCCATGAACGACAAGGTGCTTCATTAAATTACTGGTATTTACATGTTTAGTGACAAACCTGAACACAAGTGTTACAGTTAGCTCTGCTGCTGTTTACTTTCCCCAGATGCAGTCAAAACTTTGATTTTTTCGGTATTTTATTAGTTCGTGAACTCGGAGGTGTTTTGTAAACAAAGTTTGTGAATGATGCAGCCGACGTCTGACGTGGGCTAGCTGCAGCAGGAGGAACGGGGCTTTGCGGTTCATAACAGACTTTTTAGCACCGAAAAAGATACTTCTTACCATTTTTTCGGTACCCCGCTCTACTCCAGTCTTGGTTTCATAACTAATTATCACAGAAGGACCCGCTGGATCCCAGACCCAAAGCAGAGCTCTCACACACGAGGCTACTAGCATAAAAGTCTCATCGGTAAAGTAGGTCTGCTTCATAGCGAAGCCAGCGTACACCGCCGGTCCAGCGGCTGGTCTCTATAGTAGGAGGAGCCTGCTGCTAACAGACCGGTGTGACAGAAAGGAGCGGACCCTCTGAGAGCAGCCGCAGCCGTGTTTACTAAAGGCGAAATAATCGCTCTCTAGTTTTTAACGTTAACAAAAATAACAAATTGAGTTTTTTCATCAAACTAATTTCGGTGATCTTATAATAACTTGAAAACACCTTATTGAAATTCAAGCATTTTCAAGGATTTCAAGCACCCGTACGAACCCTGTACAAGTAATGCGTCATATTTTTCTAAATATACACAGATTGGCAATAATTCAACCTAAAATTATAGATATGTTAGTAAATTACATGCTATAACGGCCTGCCGTATGGGCAGCGCCACACTGAGCCACAGCAATGACTCCAGGTATTAGCTGCGTCCCTGCTCCACACCGCTGCAGATGCAGCCATCTACATAAACAGGATGATGGGGATTTTTCTTTCAGTTGTAGAGTTTATTCAGTCTTAGTTTAACGTGAACACGATAAACGTGTTTTTTTCCGGTCCCTACGTGACGCAAAAGTTAGCGTGCGTGCTACGTAATAGCTTTGTCTATGGTATTAGCATTAGCCTACCTGGTCGTGGATTCGGCTGGCTGAAGCGGTTTCCTGTTCAAGGATAACGTTGTGCTGTTATGGTAAGACAACTCCGTTTAACAGTGGAGACACTCGACCGTGTTTTCTCTTCTTCTGAGTTTAAAATGGTCCCAAACTTTGGACCACCTTTGCCTTTTGCGAGAGTTTTTGTCTATCGTTTTCTCCACCGTTGTGCTGCAGTAAAATGTGTCCGTGTAAATTAGAGTCCGGATGCGTTACGCATTTAACAACGCCTCGAATCAGTAAATAATAATGATTTGAGGATTTTTTTTTAATAGAAACATTCAAGTATTTGTTTCAGCGCTAAATTTAACATTTTAAGTTTGGTGCATTAAAAAAAACTTTAAAATAAATAAATAAGTGACGCTTAGCCTGGCGGGGTGGCACGCAAAGCCTGGCGGCCCGCCAGGTTAAAATAGCGCTGGGGGAAACCCTGTTACATGTTTATAATTGCTTATTATTATAAAATTACAAATGTGTAGTGGGATATATCTACCTACATTTTCCTTTTCAAACACTGTTTTGTTTTTTTTATGCGACTATTTTTCTGTCCTGTTTGTCTTTTAGCTGCATCTCCTCTCAGTCCTCCAGAAAAACTGCTGCCTGGCTTCTTCATTTTGAACTCATGAGTTAATTTTGAAATTAGCACATCAAAAAGATCCATCAACCGCAAAAATAGCGGAATGTGCGCTGTGCAGCCGCGCCAGTGAGGTGACGTCACCGAAGCACGGGAGACGAGCTCTTCAGCAGCGGAGCACGTCAGGCACAAATGAAAGACAGTATGAGCAAACATGAACGAGCGCGTGTTAATTCTTTTTTTTTTTTTTGGTGGCGCCACTTTGAGAATGTTACTGTGGCCGTGCGCAGGACGCAGCTGCCTGGTGGTGTGCATCAGTAGTCAGCGCTCTGCCGCTCTCCATCCTCTCCGCCCAAAAGAAGACCCGGTACGCTGAGAGTCCAAATAAATAATGTAATATAGGCAGAAACTTCGCAGGGTGGCTGGACTTTCCCTTAGAGATAGGGTGAGAAGCTCGGCCATCCGGGAGGGGCTCGGAGTAGACCCGCTGCTCCTCCACATCGAGAGGAGCCAGTTGAGGTGGCTCGGGCATCTGATTAGGATGCCTCCTGGACGCCTCCCTGGTGAGGTTTTCCGGGCACGTCCAACTGGGAGGAGACCCAAAGAAAGACCCAGGACACGCTGGAGAGATTATGTCTTTCGGCTGGCCTGGGAACGCCTTGGGATTCCCCGGAGGAGCTGGCCCAAGTGGCTGGGGAGAGGGAGGTCTGGGCTTCCCTCCTTAGGCTGCTGCCCCCGCGACCCGACTCCGGATAAGCGACAGAAAATGGATGGAGAAACTGGATCTTTTTTCGGGCTCCCCCTGGGTGTGTAAGTTGAGGGCTTCCAGGAGAAGCCAACAAACAGTCTGCAATTTGTGGTTTTCAGGAAGTTTGTTTTATTTTGGCACGTTCAGAGAAGACACACGGCGTTGGTCATAATGTCTGACAATTTAAAGTTTTTCTTCGGACAATATTAAATCACGTCGGTAATGTCCGACGTGTTTTCGCAAACACTGCAATAATAGCTTACTGCTTTTGTGTGTTTAACTGTACTTTATTACCTTTCTTTTTTTGTCTAAGGCTACGTTCACACTGCAGGTCTTGATGCTCAATTCCGATTTTTTGAGTAAATCCGATTATTTTGTGTGGCTGTTCACATTATAACTGAAATGCTACATCAAACACTCTCCAGTGTGAACGCTTCACAGCCCCAAAGCGACCCGCATGCGCAGAAGACAAGAAGTCACAGTCAGAACCAGGAGAGGTGGAGCTGTGATGTGAAAGCCTTCACTGACAGTTCAGCCACAGGATCACACCTGAGTCTCTCGTTTTGGGGTGGAAACTATTTTAAAAACTATTTTACTCCTTATTCCCGCCGTCTTCCCAAGTAAGTATTCCCTGAAAATGTTTTGGTATTAAGTTCATCCACGGAGAACCCCCCCCCCCCCCCCCCCCCCCCCCCCCCCCCCCCCCCCCCGCCGTCACTGAGACCGAGACCGGATGCGCTTCGCTCCAGGAGCACCTCCCGCTCTCATGCTTTCTTGTATTTTTAATTCCAAAACTTGACAGGATGTCCAACAGACCCCTGAATCCTTCTGTCAGTGCTGCTCTTCAGCGCTCCTCCTCAGAAAAGTCCTGACACGACACTCACCTCCGCTGAGCAGTGACGTAGGAGGTGGATTTAATGCGACATGACCGTTCAGACTAGGGCTGCACAATATATCGAAAATTTATCGTCATCGCAATATTAGCATGCACAATAGGCATATCGCAAAGAACAGAAAAATATCGCAATTAATGGTCATCTCAGATTTTTGCTACACATAATGCATTTTGTCAATCAAATGAAAGCATGAAGTTTTTGACAAATCAAATAGAGCCTTTCACCCATTTGACCAATCGGTTGGGTTCTTATAGGTTAGATGCCTTGGTGCCTAGGTGGACGGCACTTCATTTGGATGGCTAGCAAACACCTGAGTTAGCTTAGAGAGCGTCGCAATGACTGAGGGTAAGACATGTGCGGAAAATGTTAGCGAGAAAGAACTCATAATTCAAACAGCATGACTATTATTTCAAAGTACTTGTGTCCAACAAACACAAGTACTTTGCAAGACATGCCAAACACTTGTGGCAACCACGAGAGGAAACACAACAAATCTCCGTTGTCACCTCCAATGCAACCATAAAGATCTACATACAGGGCTCTAGAAATGTAATGTGAACTTGCATGATTTCATTTTGGTACTGTATTAATACTAATGATAGAGGGTGGAGTGGTGTGTCTAAAGAATATATACAAAAACTGCAGATTTAAGTATTTGTTCATTTATCGCAATATCGATATCGCAATATTAAGCACTGTTATTGCATATGGCAGGTTTTCCTAATATAGTGCAGCCCTAGTTCAGACAGGATAGGAGGCGGATTTAATGCGACATGACCGTTCAGACTGCAGTCGCTTTCAAAAAAATGCGCATATGTGTCGCAATCAGTACTACATATTGAAACGACCTGGATCGGATTAGGAAAAATCGAATCTGTGCTGTTCAGACTGTCACAAAAAAATCAGATAAGGGTCACAGGCAGGTCAACATGCGGATTTGATGCGCTTTTGCCTGCAGTGTGAACATAGCCTAAGTTTATGGGCTGCTGTAACAAGTGAATTTCCCCACTGTGGGATTAATAAAGCCTATTCTATTAATTATAAATATATAATAAATAAAAGTGTCTGTGGGACATTTGAGACACGTATCTCTAGCTTTAACTGAGATGGAAAGATATTATTACAGACTCAAGGTCCAGTTTACATTAAAATAGTAACAAATCCAGTATAAAAATGAACCATGTAAAACACAAAGATATAACCTACTTGTGTGTTAACAGACAGCTGTACCAGTGTGTCTAAAGCTCAGACTGATAGAGAATGGCACTAAGGTTAATCTAGGACAAGAATCAATACATTTTTATGCATTTAATCTGCTGATTCATTTATGTATACAATTTCTCAAGACAGCTTGAAGGGCATTAACTTGTAAATAATTTACAGGAGCAAAAATATTGAGATATATATCATATATCGGAATTCAGCTAAAAGATAGAGAAGTTTTGGTCCATATCGCCCAGCCCTACCTCTCGTTAACTGCTAAACATCAACAGGAAGTTACTTGTATTTATAGCCTGTGTTGTACCTGAACGCATTCATTCAACTCATTCGCTTTTTATTGTGAAGGTGAACTGAACTCGCTCATATTTTGCCTGGCAAACGTTAAAGTGATCGCGCTCATTCTGGCGTATGTGTACAAGTTCTCTCGTAGTCCGTGAGCTCCAGAGCTCCACAGAGCTAAAACATCCTGTGAATCATAGCCTTTATAAAAATATAGACCCGCAAAGTAAATGCGGAATCGCTGAATTCCTTTTCAAAATAAAGTGTTAACCCGTGACACAACACTTCAATCTGTTACAAAATGCCTGAGGTAATTTGTCCACTGCACCTTTTCTGTACCCGTTTCCTGATTACACGGGGGAGGGGTTTGGCCCGTCTTCATACAAGCAGGATAAACAGAACTGTGTCAGGACGTGAGCCACGGTGAAAAGGCTCGCTGAAAGACGAACAAACATCCTCAAATAATTAAAAACCACAAAGCCAAATGCAAAGTTTAGAGCAGAACATTGACCCAGAGGTTTCCTGATCGAGCTAGATTGTCAAAAGAAGTAAAATGCTGGAAGTAATTGAACAACGCTGTCTACTCCATATGACTTGTTATGTGGGTGATTTATAAGATATAATGGAAAGATACTGCAATTTTGATTTTGATAGTGATTTATGTTGTAAGAAGTGAACACATAAAAAAGCTTAGTTTCTATCTACATTTGTTTTCATGTGGCGTTATTGCAACAATCTGCACACTAACCCCGGCTTTCCACCGCAAGTGAAAGCGTTGCGAAACGTACTACGCTGCAATTAGCCGCCGTTATAGTGGACAGGGTCCTTTCCAAGTCTATTTTTTACACGCTACACTTCTAAAACACGTCAAACGCCACAGTTCAGATTAGGACAGACAGGAAGACAAATACTAAGGCAGCGTGAAACAGCCGGAAATTTCCAAAATAAAAGGCACTTGCAGTACATCATTTCCTGTGAAACCCCCATAGCCGATGTAAACAGAACAGAAAAATGATGTTAAATTCAACTTAAAGAAAACTGGGAGAAAGCTTTTGTTTACCTTTTGAGTTAGATGGTTGCTTGTTTTATCTGCTCCTCAGAGACACAGTGGACACAAGGAGATAATAAAAGTCTAAATGTCCACAAAGGACAGGTGGTGGGAGGGTTAGTTAGCTGGTTAGTCAAGGAGATCCATCAGGTAGCTAGCCAATTATTAAGTCCTATCAGCCCACAGCCTCTTGCTTGTGTTATTATCAGCAAATACAAAACAAATATCCAACATATTAGAAGTTTATGATTGTTTATAGTTTTAGTATCTTCAGCAACAGCAGAGCTTGGTTCATTCTCCATCACATTTCTGAAATGAGACCATTGGGTTCTAACAAAATAAACCAGACCAAACCTGTCATTTCATGTTGATGTTGATCTGATTTCATTGATAACTGGTTTAGTTTTTAAAGCTTCACTTGTTTAAGTTGTTCATTTATAAACAATCATTTAAATATAACAACCTGTTTAAACTAATTAAATAAATGACCACATAATTTCCCCGTTAAGTGCAGTAGACTGAAATGAAAAGCTTTATTTGGAAATATAACATATCTAATTTTTAATAGATATTAGGGATGTTCCGATCACGTTTTTTTAATCCCGATCCGATTTCAAGTCATTTGATTTTGAGTATCTGCCGATACCGAGTCCCGATCCGATACTTTTCAGGAATGCAATAAAATAAGATGGAAAAAAGAAAACGCATCCAAGTTGTCCTTTAAGTTTCACTTTCACTTGTTTAGAAAGTGCATTGATTAAAAAATGTTTTAATATTATGAATATATTAAAAGTATCAGCATTGCTCATATTTCAAGTTGTTTATTCCCTCTATCTGTAATGATCGATGTTCTCGTGACTGGGCAGGCATGTGGCGCCTCTGTCGGCAGGCTAACTTTTCCCTGCATAGCACCTGTAGCTACCGGGCAGCTCAGGTGCTGCAGCAGACGACACCCCAACGTTTTGCAGTCTTTTGGCAATTTCCGATCTTTTACACCCGATTCCCATTTTTCAAAAAACACGTGATCTGGCCCAATTTCCGATCATGTGATCGGATTGGAGCATCCCTGATAGATATATCTAACATCTTTCTTCAACATAGACCCCACTAATGAACTGATTTAGGACTATTTTCTGATAAAAAAAAAAAAGAAGAAGAGAGAAATTGCAAGAAGGCAGGGAAGGAAAAGAAAGTGATAAAATAACAGGTTCTGTTAAATGTTATTCAAATAATGAATTAATTGACGATGTCTTATGTTATTTTGGCACAATAAAAATGAATACAAACACCTACGATGCAAAAAAAAAACATTTGTATGTGAGCAGGTGTACAAAACAGACAACACTACAACGCTGACGTTTCTCACACAATTTGGAGACAGACTCATTTTAAAAGGGTGTGTCAATCATTTCAAAATTCTAGAGGGGCTGAAATAAGTTTACCTTCTCGGTGTGAGTGTGGCAATGCTTAAAATCAAGTTTTCAACACGATATGAACAGATGAAACCAAAACCCGTCAAGCATAAAAGTGCTGCCACATTGATACGAGAGTCTGTTTTATAAAATCACCGGAAACATTTACTAAATAACATAAATAAGCCCCGGTAGTAACTAAATTACAAGTGCGAATGGGTTAAACATCTGTTTGGGTCACTAAAGTTGCTGACGTTTGGTTGATACAGCAGCAGTAACGCCTGACGCAATCAACTCAAAAAAGTTAGCTTTACCCAGTTAATCAAGAGTTGAACCTAAACAATTAAAACAATAGCATTCCGTTATATAAACTGTACTCGGGTACTGCTACATTTAGCTAGCTAGACACAAAGTCACCTGCCGTTAAAAACGGCGTTTCGCTAGCGTTAGCCGACAAACAACACACACCAACATTAGCTAGCCGAACCCGCACTAATGATGAGGAAAATTTAATATATCGTGTAAAATGAGTCACCAAACATCGAATCTATGTAATTAATGCGTGAGTAGTCCTAAACAAAGCACTTGTGAGTACAGGGTAAACTTACTACACAATCCGCTAGAGACGAACTGGAGTTTAAAAGTTCAAAATGGAGGAAGTCAGGAATCCTCGCCTGAAAAGTTTTCCTCTCTTCTCGGGCTCCGTTTAGTTTGGCTCTCGACTCTTAGCTGACGTTTCTTCCTTTCGTGGAAAATATCGTCACGCTGCAAGGAATTTAAGCCTGTGTAAAGTCTATAGCACTTTACCGAGAGATTAGTTTCGGTGGGGACCGTTTCGATGAAGCAAGACTATTGCCCAACAATGGCGGAGGAGTGGGGGCTAGGGCGGTGACCGGGTTCCTGAACTTCCTGGCAGGCAGCGGGGCAGGGCGACCACAGGCTGCAGCAGGCCTGGAAAACATGAGGTGTTCAAGGCGTGGTAGGTTCTCGCTCCTCTCCATATATGGATTAATTATTGAATCAGACAAGGCCGAGGCTGACACCAGAACCTTAAGAGGGAGCTGTAATTGTAGAGAAGAGAGAGACATGAATGGTGTGAAAAGCTTCATAATAAGTTATTTTTTGTTTGTTGTTGACCTGCAGATAACAGAATTCCTGGGAAATGTCATAATGTGCCGTGATGACACTGACTGGGGAGGCGCTGTATGGAGGTAAATGTGGTGCAATAATTTTTTTTTTTTTTTTTTACTGGGAACTTGAAGTCACAGAGAAAAATCCTATCTTTCACAGGTAGAACAACTACACCTATTCAAAATCATAGGTACAAGTCCACTAATTGCACTCTTTCAGTCACACATTAAAAATTCTTAGTTACAATTTTGCCCCAGTTGATCCAAAATATGTGGTTCAAAAATATTTGTGTCTCATCACTTTAAGTCACAGAGAAAAATCCTATCTTTCACAGGTACAAAACAACAGCTATGCCTATTCAAAATCTTTGGTACAAATTTACAATTAGCCTTTCGCCGGCCCCGCCCCCAGAACGGCTATTGTCCAATCACACATCATAGCAACCGTTACTATCCGACAGCTCCAAACAAAATGATGAAGCTAAGCCTAATTTACTACTAAGCATTAGCCTCGATAGTAGTCGTGTCTCCTTCGTTTCCCTTCAAAACCTCATCGAGCTCAACCAGCAAGCCAGCAAGCATGAGTGCTCCCCCCGCCCGCGGCTGGGCGGAGGTCCGCCTCCCAGACTATCCAAGACCCTTTTAGATAAGACACACCGTGCCGGCAAATCAGCGTAATATTACCTCAACCGTGTGTCTTATAAACGCACATTAAGCCTTGGCGCAACAGCGGGTGGTGTCAAGATCACGTGATGAATTAATGCCGAGCTCCGGCCGGGAACTATATTGAAAATAAAAGTAAACACGGGCATAAAAAGTTAAATTTTATAAACTCAGCTGAGATGATAAACTGAGCGATGCAGAGCTTTTCTCCGTTAGAGCTGCCTGCAACTCAGATCATCTGACATCTGGCAGCTCACAGGGACACCGCGTCGCCGCCACAGCTCCTCGGATCCACGCGTCCCCAGACGCCGGACCTTCTCCCAAACTCCTTGTTCCCTGCTACGCTTCGCTCAGCGGAGCCGACACTAATATATCCCTCCACTGCATACTGTAACCCTTTTTGCCTCTATCGGGATGATATTGAGGACGAATTGCTCCAAAAAATGTCGCTGACACGCATCTGTCTACTTCTTTCCATCGCGGAAACCTGCGGAGCTGCAGTATTTGATCCACTTATTGTCGGAGTTGTTCTTCCCACAGACATGGTTTTTTCACTTTTTTCCTTACCACAGACACAAGTGAGTGAATGTAACTGCACAAAACTGCCTATGTGAGTCACAAATGCTGCTTTTCAAGCCACACATTCTTTTTTCACACGCTTCTGTTTTGCACCACTTGTCTCAAGCCTAATTTATACTTCTCAGCTCAAGTGTGGAGTCGCACGCACACAATGACAGAGGTGTTTTCTCTTCAGACTTCTCCATCACCAGGG
Source organism: Aphyosemion australe (assembly GCA_006937985.1). Taxonomy (NCBI): domain Eukaryota; kingdom Metazoa; phylum Chordata; class Actinopteri; order Cyprinodontiformes; family Nothobranchiidae; genus Aphyosemion; species Aphyosemion australe. The sequence continues at coordinate 392,186 of SSNS01000309.1, read as the reverse complement.
GAGAGTTGAAAAGCAATTTCCCGCCATGACAACATAGGGCGTAGCGCTTTTCTGGGGTATCCTGCCGTCATTACAGTCACGTATCCGGTCCACAATAGTGTATTTACTACTGTGTTTACATTGTTTTAATGTATTTTAGACTTTTCAGGGTTTTTCCTGGCTCAAATTGAGGCAGAGGTGGTACCATCCTGACCATGTGCCAGCACATTCATACTCTGTGCATTCAACTGCCTCGCTTTTTTAAAGGCAAAATATTTTTTAGTTAAGCGTTCTAATAGAGCTTTCTACAGTAGATAAAAATAGATTGTGACGTAACGTCGCAAAGCACTCTGGGACGCAGGGTCATACAAGTAAGCTAGCAGTTATAATGGATTCCTATGGGTCTGAGTTGCTCCGATCTGACTAAAGTTATTTTTCCGTCTCCTAAAGATTTTCAAGCAGCAAGGAGCTAAGCGCTGCTGCTGGGGGAGGTGCTAATCGAACTCTAGATGCCCAGATCGGATGTCGGAGACTTTTTAACCCTTTTCCAAAGCCAGTAAAGTCCGCGACCACATGAAACAGCTGGAAAGCAACACGGGCTAAGCTAAAGACAGAAGAAGCAAAGCGGGGGTAGATTTTATGTGGACGAGTGGATTTTAACTGTGGAGTAGATCAAGAAAAGCATGTATATTTCTTCCTTACATCTTCCCGGAGGGAAAGGTCCTACATCCGAGAATGACCAGCTGCCGGAGTCCTAGCGACGCTCTCAGTCATGGAGTTATCCAGGAGGAGCAGCAGCAGCGGACGAGAATTAATGCAGGATGCAGCGTTGTTAACAGAGAGTTGGAGGCAGCGTTGTTGGCTGAGTTATACTTCTCCGTGAGCTCCGCGGACTAGAGACACATACGCGTTGACGGAGGCGTTTTATGTTTCTACTTCTCTGTTGGCTGGGGGATGTTGCAAAGCAACCCCCCAGCCTGGACAGCAGAGGGCGTAGCACATTTCTGGGGTATCCTGCCACCATTACAGCCACGTATCCGGTCTACGATAGTGTATTTACTACTGTGTTTACCTTGTTTTAATGTATTTTAGAGAGTTTTTAACATGGACGAATTTGTCCCTCATTCTCCTCCACCTCTTCATGCGGTTGGCACCTCTAAACCCACGTTTCTCGTTATTTCCGTCCACGAATAAATCGCTCGCTGTGTATCTTTGTGCTCCTTCAGTCACGAGTGAATAAACTTTCATATTTTCGAACTTTTTCAGCGAGGCGTTCTTCAATCTGCTCCATGTCTGCCGCTAAATATCTTCAGCGCTCTTTATTTTTTGAGTCGGCAGTGGCGGTGCTGCCTGTGACGTATTTCAGAGAAGCGGCGTCCTGACCAATCACAAGCTTGCGCTCTCCGTTGCTCTCGACGGACAGTTATTTTTGGGGGCATGTCTCCGTCACCCTCCGCGAGCCCGTCCGAGAGCCCTTGCGTCGACGCAAAATGGCGCTGCGTGTCTCCGTACTGACGCAGACGGACAAGTATAAATTAGCCTTTAGAGGCAGCGTTGTTAACGGAGAGTTAGAGGCAGCGTTGTTAACGGAGAGTGGAGGCAGCGTTGTTAACGGAGAGTTGGAGGCAGCGTTGTTAACGGAGAGTTAGGGGCGCAACTACCTACTTTCGGAGGGGTACCACCGGAGGATTTGTTCTCTTTATGTTTTTATTATTCTTATTCTTCCGTATACGTTAATACAGCCCGAACCGCAGCGCGCACCCCCACAAATCTTACATCAAAACGACCGGCTCGGTCGGGGGAGGTGTGCTATTACTTTTCTTAGCGTTTCGAGTTACCATGGCAACGGTATTAGCAAAAAAGTGCGCAAAAACTTCCCCCTCATTACATTTGAACCAAAACAAAATGTGCACCCCCACAAATCTTACATCAAATCGACCGGCTCGTTCGGGGGAAGGTGTACTATTACTTTTCTTTGCGTTTTGTGTTACCATGGCAACGTTATTAGCAAAAAATGCTGCGCACAACCACCCCCCTCATTACGTTTGGTTGTAATTTCTACAAACAAGTTCACAACCGTACCAAACTTGCTATGTGTCATCACACAAACACTGCCTACACATTCATGTGGTCATTTGTTGAATCTGCCACAGCGCCCCCTACATCAATTTCAAACCTTAATAACTTCT
>SSNS01000309.1:376143-388542 GCA_006937985.1 Aphyosemion australe | reverse complement strand
TATGTGTCATCACACAAACACTGCCTACACATTCATGTGGTCATTTGTTGAATGTGCCACAGCGCCCCCTACATCCATTTTAAACCTTAACAACTTCTACAAACAAGTTCACAACCATACCAAACTTGCTATGTGTCATCACACTAACACTACCTACACATTCATGTGGTCATTTGTTGAATGTGCCACAGCGCCCCCTATATCCATTTCAAACCTTAATAACTTCTACAAACAAGTTCACAACTGTACCAAACTTTCTATGTGTCATCACACAAACACTGCCTACACATTCATGTGGTCATTTGTTGAATGTGCCACAGCGCCCCCTACATCAATTTCAAACCTTGAATAACTTCTACAAACAAGTTCACAACTGTACCAAACTTGCTGTGTGTCATCATGGTAAATGGTAAATGGTCTGTATTTGTATAGCGCCTTCTTAGGGTTCTACAACCCCCCAAGGCGCTTCACAACACAATCAACTCAATTCACCCATTCACACGCTGGTGGGGATGAGCTACGATGTAGCCACAGCTGCCCTGGGGCGCACTGACAGAGGCGAGGCTGCCGAGCACTGGCGCCACCAGTCCCTCCGACCACCACCAGCAGGCAAGGCGGGTTAAGTGTCTTGCCCAAGGACACACAGCAGCATTCTCTGGCCGGAGCCGGGATCGAACCTGCAACCTTCCGATTACTGGACAACCCGCTCTACCTCCTGAGCTACTGCTGCCCTCATCACACAAACACTGCCTACACATTCATGTGGTCATTTGTTGAAATTACTTTAGCTCCGCCCCTTTAGAGACGGTTTCCTCTAAATAAAACACGCAATATCTGATTCTCACAAAACTTCACAGAAATGACGTTTGTACACCTAAGAACTGCCGAAAAGGATTTTTTTCATATTTAGAAACAGCGCCCCCTAGATTTTTACAAACAGCTATATCTCCATAATGCAACATCAGATCCACACCAGATTTTGTGTGCTTTGTTGTGGGTCACTGTTTAACACATCGGTTTGGTTACTGTATACCCCCCACCCCCCCAAAAAAGGAAGCAGCTATAACATCTGTTTAAAAGCTTGGCTTTTCACACAATTTTAAACACCGGTACCGGGAGCTCAGCAGAGCACTAATGACTGTTTTAGAAGATCACTCATTACACCACCTACTTGTGACACGCACAGTTTATTAGCAAGCTCATAGGACAAGTTGAGGAGGGGTTGAGATGCTGATGATGTGGTGGTGCACACTGGTCTATGACACACGGCCACCACCTTGCGCCAGGGGGCAGGCCCCTTTTAAAATTTCTTCAGGAATTTTCTAGTTAGTAATTGTCGCTCAGCAACATGAGTGGAGAAAAGGTCAAATTTAGTCCTGGCCTCAATGCGTTCCTTATAAATCTCTGTATCTTTAGTAAGAGCTTATTGGTGGTCCAGAACTTTTATTTTGTCGGCCAGGTCTTGCCTTTCTTTTTTTTCTTTTTCCTCTTCATGTTAGCAGTGAACGATATAATTTGTCCCCTAAGGTAAGCTTTCATGGTATCCCACAACAAAAGGTTAGAAACATCAGGGGAAGAGTTTGTCTCCAAGAAAATATGGTAACACTTTACAATGAGGTATGCAAAATAGTGCTTAGTTACTAGCAAACTACGTAGGGGTTAATGCGTAATGAAGCAGGGACTAATAGGTAGTTAACCAGTAGTTACTGCTGCAAACTCTCATCATTGTTTTCCTGTTTCCCTTTATTATTCTTCCGTATTCCGTACGCTTTTTTGGACCGTTTCAACTCCTTAAATTTTTCAGCTATTTCAGCAAATTTGGTATCAAATCGTTCAGCTTGTTAAACTCTTTCCGGCTATTACTTTGGGTATTGATACGTTTAATATTTTAGGAGATATTCAGCTTTTTGTGCGATTTTTCAGCCCATTGAAATGAATGGGAAATGCTTCAAATCCTTCAAATTTTCAGAAAATCATTCAGCTTGTTTGAACTTTAACTACTTCAGCATACTTCAACCTAGAGACTTCATTCAACTTTTAACAAACTCAGAACACATTCAGCTCTTATCTGATTATTCAGCTTCTTGATATCTTTTACGGTTTTTCTAAAATCACAGGTTAAACTTGAGGTACAATTTGGAAAAGTTCAGAAATTTCTCCTCCTCCCCCCATTCAAAAGAATAGGGCTCAGAACCGACTTTGCTCCACTTCAGGCAGTGTCCTGAGAACCGTAGAACCGATGGAAATGGGACTTTCACTGGATGAAAGCTGACGAAAATTTTGAGCTATAATTTATGGACGTACTCCAAACATTGTGGTCGTAGTGATCATCTCTTTGGAGTTTAATCAGTTTTCAGAAATGTTTCTCACCACTCTAAACTGCCGATTCCGCACTCTAACATTTCAAGGTCACAACTTCTGTGAACAAATGTTTGCTACACCCACATCGTTTTGGCTACTGAAACAATTATATCTCAAAAAGTAGGGATCTTTGTCAGCTTCGATGGGATGTCTTCATTTTTGCTGTAGCTGTCACGATTTGGACGCTACGAGCCTCAGAATGCAGAGAGAACCAGATTCTCCCATTGTCTCCCATTATAATCAAGCTGAGAATGTGTGATTCGATTGCTGTCTGAGAGCGGAAATCATCTCCTCATATCTCCTACCCAATTCAACGTAGCCACACAAAAATTCACACAGAGCACCATCAAAGCCTTCTGCTGCTGACGCTTTTGGAATTTTTCTAATAAGTGCAATACTTTTTGAATGGTGATGAGAGGTTGGAGGCCTCCAATCTGACTTTTGAAGATGCAGATCACAGTTTTCTGCAGTCTCCCATGACTTTCTCTAAACAAAAATCTGCCACGACCACATCTTTTAGAGTTCATGCGTAATTTATTTCAAAAACAGAACTGTCTTTGGTCAGCTTCGATGGGATGTCTTTGTTTTAGCTGTATCTGCCACGGTTCTTGAGTTACAAGCATCAGAAGGAGGATTCAGCCACATTTTCCTCCTATCTGAGGCCTTAATAAAAAACAGGCATTTTCTGCTCCGGTCTCTGTCAGACAGCTGAAATTGTTTCCTCTGTTGTGGAAAAATATGGTGTTTCTGTCTGTTTCTGTTCTCTGATGTATTTTGGTCAAAGGATCTTATGGTTTTCTGCAGCTCGTCTGACATCACTCCTCTCTGCTCCCGAATGATGCTGGACCAGGCCTTCTTCTTTCCTCCAAGCTGGTTCAGCATTTGACTTCTCGTTCTTTTTCCACTCTCCCAGTTCGTTAAAATCTTCTGATCGGCAAAGAACCGAGCCATAGACCGCCTTTAGTTGCAATCACTCAACTCTTTATTTCACTTTACTCTTCATTTCTCTTTATTATAACCCGTGTACATTTTCGGGGAGATTTTCTGACCATCCCCCAGCGTCTGATGGTAAAATCTGAAGTTTCACAGCATGCACACAGATTTTATCCCTTGTGCAGAACCTGGTTCCACCTGGTACCTCCCTTCAAGGTCCTAACTTTCGTATCCCTTGGTAACCGACATATTTATGATATCTGACTCCAGGAATGAAGCCATCTGGTCTAAACTTTCTCCTGTCTTATCTGTCCCTAGGTCAGATACTTCTCACCTCCCTTTGCACACAGTTTTATGACACCAAAACCAGACCTTCACAGGAGATCAAAACCTTCTTGCTTTAGCTGGAACTTACAGCTTGATGTAAACATGCATAAATCATGGTAAATGCAGATCAATAAAGAGTACAAGAATCATATGTGTATCAATAAACCTGGAAAGAAAAGTGATTAACATATTTGATTAACTTGATTCTAATTTCTAAACTTAAAGGCACAGTAGGCAAAAAATATAATTTCCCTTCACCTCATATCTCCTACAACATTTGACTTAGCCACACAATAATTGACACAGAGCACCATCAACGCCTTCTGCTGCTGACGCTTTTTGAATTTTTCTAATCGGTGCAATACTTTTCGATTGGTGATGAGAGATTCGAGGTCTCCAATCTGACCTTTGAAGCTGCAGATCACAGTTTTCGGCAGTCTCCCATGACTTTCTCTAAACAAAAATCTGCTATGACCACATCTTTCAGAGTAGACTTGTTAGTATCTGAAAAACAGTAGTTTTTTCCGTCAGCTTCGATTTGATGTCTTCATTTTCGCTGTAGGTGCAACGGTTCTTATCCCACGAGCCTCAGAAGGAGGATTGAGCCAGATTTCCTCTCATTAAGGCCCAGTCTACATAAGCTGAGATTTTGTGATCCGGGCTCTGTCAGACAGCTGAAATCGTCTCCTCGTATCTCCTACACAATTCGACATAGCTACACAAAAATTCACACTGAGCACCATCGACTCCTTCTGCTGCTGAAGCTTTTGGAATTTTTTTAATCGGTGCAATACCTTTTGAATGGTGATGAGAGGTTGGAGGCCTCCAATCTGACTTTTGAAGCTGCAGATCACAGTTTTCTGCAGTCTCCCAAGACTTTCTCTAAAAAAAAATCTGCCACGACCACATCTTTTAGAGTTCATGCATAATTAGCCTTTTGCCGAGCCCCACCCCCCTTAGTTACTGTTGCCAACTCCGACAATAAGTGGATCAAATACTGCAGCTCTGCAGCATACTTCAACCTAGAGACTTCATTCAACTTTTAACAAACTCAGAACACATTCAGCTCTTATCTGATTATTCAGCTTCTTGATATCTTTTACGGTTTTTCTAAAATCCCAGGTTAAACTTGAGGTACGATTTGGAAAAGTTCAGAAATGTTTCCTCCTCCCCCCATTCAAAAGAATAGGGCTCAGAACCGACTTTGCTCGACTTCAGGCAGTGTCCTGAGAGAACTGTAGAACCGATGGAAATGAGACTTGTGCTGGATGAAAGCTGACGGATTTTCCTCCATTTTGATGTATAATTTATGGACGTACTCCAAAAATTGTGGTCGTAGTGTTAATTAGTTTGGAAAAGGTTTAAAAGATTTCTCCTTCCAGCCACTCAGAGGTCTGCTAATCCATATCTTTTCATGCAGCTTCCACTGTGACTGACAGCTTCAGATCTCAATCCAGAAAACTAAATTCTGCTACGACCACATCTTTTGGGGTAGATGCATAATTTTCTCAAAAACAGTAGGTTTATTTGTCTGCTTCGATGGGACGTCTTCGATTTTGCTGTAACTGCCACGGTTTTTGCGCTACGAGGCTCAGAAGGAGGACTGAGCCAGATTGTCTCCCATTGGTGGCCATTCAAAAGATTCTCAGCTTTTGTGCTTCGGTTGCTGTCTGAGAGCTGAAATCGTCTCGTTATATCTCCTACAATATTCAACGTAGCACAAAAATTCACACAGAGCACCATCGAAGCCTTCGGTCGCTGACGGTTTTGGAATTTTTCGAATCGGTGCAATACTTTTTGAATGGTGATGAGACGTTCGAAGCCTGCAATTTGACGTTTGGAGATGCAGATCAGGAAATCTGCAGTTTCAGACAATTTCTCTAAAGAAAAATCTGCTACGACCACATTTTTTTGAGTACAATCATCAATCACGCAAAAACAGTAGTTTTACTCGTCCGCTTCAATGGGATGTCTTCGTTTTAGCTGTATCTGTCACGGTTCTTGAGTTACAAGCATCAGAAGGAGGATTCAGCCACATTTTCCTCCCATAAAAAACAGGCATTTTCTGCTCCGGTCTCTGTCAGACAGCAGAAATCATCTCATCATATCTTCTACAAATATTCTAGGTAGGCACACAAAAATTTCAATATAGCACCATCAAAGCCTTCTGATGTTGACGCTTTTGGAAATTTTCAAATTGGTGCTATACTTTTCGAATGGTTCGAGGCCTCTGATCTGACATCTGAAGCACAGATCCAAAGCCTTCCTCATTAAGGGGCCTGCCTGCTGCAACTAACAGCAGCAGACCAGTGGTGTGATAATGGAGCTTTCTGATTGGTTCAGACGTTTCCCGCTATTTTGACTGTCTGACAGCTGATATACGGAAAAGCTATTTTAAGTACAATCCTACTGGAGACTTGTGGTTTCTCTATCAGTCTGTCTGCTTGTTTCAGCAAACCAGTATCATAACCAGCATCTGGTTTATGACCAAAACCAGGATCAGAACCAACACCAGAACCAGGTCCAGACCAGAACCAGCATATTGATCAGAACCAGGGCTAGATTAGAACCAGGCCCATAACACTGACCAAAGCCAAAGCCAGAATCAATATTCTCTCTCTCTCTCTCTCTCTCTCTCTCTCTCTCTCTCTCTCTCTCTCTCTCTCTCTCTCTATCGCTCACTACCTTCCCCCTCTCTCTCCCTGATTGGCTGAGAGTTTTAAATTTTTTTCTGGCTAAACAGACATACACGCCCACACATATTATACATCAAATTGATCGGCTTGGTCTAAGGAACCCAATGCCCCCCCACCCCAATCCCTGCTCTCTGATTGGCTGAGAGAGCTCAAGCATCTTTTTGGATAACAGAAATACGCACCCACACATATTATACATCAAATCTATCGGTTTGGTCTTAGGAACCCATTGCCCCCCCACCCCCAACATCCCTGTTCTCTAATTGGCTGAGAGATTCCAAGCTTCTTCTCGGTTAACAGAAATATACCCTCAGACATGTTATACATCAAATTGATCGGCTTGGTCTCAGGAAACCAGGCGTCCGCCAGCCCTGCTCTCTGATTGGCCGAGAGAGTTCAAGCTTCTTCCAAGTTAACAGAAATACGCACCCAGACATGTTATACACCAAATCGATCAGCTTGGACGCAGGAAACCAGCCGTCCACCATCCCTGGTCTTTGATTGGCTGAGAAAGTTTTGAAACTTTAAAGTTCAATTTCTGCTCTTTCTAACAGTTTATTCTTGATCTCATTCTGCTAACTTTGACAATTGAACTCATTTTCAACTTCACTTCAGTTCTACGGCATGTTCATCTATCAGTTTCAGCTGCTAAATTCACAGTTCAGATAATTGTGAAAATTTAACTATTAAATTATTCCTACTCAAATACCAGCTGTTTAAACATTTCAGCTGTCCAGGCTTTTAAACTGTGTACTGAGATTTCAGTTTTCTGCTGTTTAGATTTTTTTTCACTTTTCTCCAGTTACTTATTTGGCTTTATTACACTTGTTAGTGATTTTTTGCTCCTAAATCATTAAATATTTTCAGCTCATTTTTACAATTACGCTAAATTTCCGCAGCAGAAAACCGCTTATTTCAGTTCAGCTACTCAGCTATCAGTTTCAAAATTCAGCATATCCTGCTAATTTCACAATTCAACTAATTGTGAAAATGTAACTACTTATACTCAAATATGAGCTGTTTAAACATTTTAGCTGCTCAGTTTTTAAACTATGTTTAGAGATTTCAGTTTTCTGCTGTTTAGGATTTTTTTCTCTATTCTCTACTTATTTTTCGGGTTTTTAAAAACTTTTTAGCAATTTTTGCTCCTAAAACTTCAAATACATTCAGCACATTTTGACAATTAAGCTTAGTTTTAGCTTCAATTCAGCAGTTTGAGCTATCATTTTCAGCAATCAAGCATTCAAACGCATTTCTGCAAGAAATGCAATTTATCTAGTTTTTATTGTGCTTTGTTACTAGGGAACGACTTAGGGGGTAATGAGTAATGAAGCAGGGACTAATGGGTAGTTAATCAGTAGTTACTAGTGAAAACGCTCATCAGTCTTATTCAGGGTCTAATGGGTAGTTAACCAGTAGTTACTGGTGAAAACGCTCATCAGTCTTATTCAGGGACTAATGGGTAGTTAACCTAGCCTAGTGAACTAGACCAAATTCTTGCTTTGCAGAGTTTGGTATAGGCACGCTTCATAGGAACCCTCGCAGCCTGTGGCTGTCCAATCACAGCTCGCTATAGTTTTGGTTGGGCCAATCACAGAGCGGGAGTAGCCGATGACGTCAGCACTGCGGCCGCGAACCCAAACAACATGGCGGCAACTCAGGAAACACGTTCGTTTGAAATGGCTTTGTCATCAACATTGGATTATTTAGACTCCAACGTGCGTAAGTCTGTCTGATATACTTAGCGGCTTCTTATTTTTATCAAACAAAGTAGTGCAATGTCCCAGTACACCTGATATTCACATGTTTTTATACAAAAACGACAAAAATCATTGATGTTAGACGCCATTAAAGCCTCCCGCTTTTCTGTCGCCGTGATTACGTTACGTTGTTCGTCACTCTGATTTGTCTTAGCGATATCCAATTGCGTGCTGACATTTTGAAAGACAACCGTAGATCCCGCCTCACGACTGAGAGCCGTCAATGGTTTGTGGCCAGACTATATATACACATATAAAGGATGGCTTGCCAAGCTATAGTTAACCAGTAGTTACTGGTAAAAATGCTCATCAGTCTTATTCAGGGACTAATGGGTAGTTATTTATGAAAGCAATAAGGAATGAATCCCAGATGAATGTAGTACCTGTAGACTCTGTTTTGTGAAATTCATGAAGGATTCAGATAATTTGCAGTGTCACAGTGATTTAAAATCCCTGTATCATCATGATTTCACTTGTCTGTCACTTCGTCGTCCCTCGTCGGCATCCGTCTGTCTCCAGAGACGATGGAAAGTGAAGCCTCCTTCCAAGTACCTGAGGAACTAATCAGTAACTGCTAGGTACTTAACCATTACTGCTTATGTGTACCTTAAAGTAAAGTAATGCCTCCTCCCAAGTACCTACTGAGGAACGAATCAGTAACTACTAGGTACATAACCATTACCTACTGCTTATGTGTACCTTAAAGTAAAGTAATGCCTCCTCCCAAGTACCTACTGAGGAACAAATCAGTAACTACTAGGTAATTAACCAATACCTACTGCTTATGTGTACCCTAAAGTAAAGTAATGCCTCCTCCCAAATACCTACTGAGGAACAAATCAGTAACTACTAGGTACTTAACCATTACCTACTGCTTATGTGTACCCTAAAGTGAAGTAATGCCTCCTCCCAAGTACCTACTGAGGAACGAATCAATAACTACTAGGTACTTAACCATTACTTCCTGCTTTTATTATACAATCTTGACAAATAAATTATTTATTAAAAATACAACACTTTACATATCTCATGCCCCAAAACTACACAGGACAGATAAGAATAGCAGAAGACAGTTTTTACTGTAGAGACTATACAGTTTTATACACTCACACGCACGCACACGCACGCACACACACACACACACACCACTAAATGGTGGTGGAAGAGACGTACCGGTCCCCACTCCAGGTCGGTAGGTGGCGGTTATGCACCTCATGTTGTTTCCAGGCTGCCATAAAAACCCTAATAGAAGAAGGAGAATTCGGATTCAGTGCATAAACAATGTCAAAGCAACATTTATAATACAAAGCACTCTTTTAGTAGTCCATTAGGCAAGGCAAGGCAAGGCAGCTTTATTTGTATAGCACATTTCAAACATGGAGGCAATTCAATGTGCTTTACAGAGCAGGAGCAACAAAAGCATTAATCAAAATACACAAAGAAATAATTCAGACAATTAGATAAAAGGCATAGTCAAAAAAGTTTAGCAGTAAACAGTGCAGAAGGAGCAGCATAAGAAACATTCAATCATAGGCTAATGAATACATGAAGGCTTTTAATTTTAATTTAAAAGTTACTAGAGTTGGGGCCTGTTTGAGGTCATAAGGAAGCTGATTCCATCTATGAGCAGCATAATGACTAAAAGCAGCTTCACCCTGTCTGGTTCTGACCCGAGGTTCTACCAGCTGACTGCTGTCTAGGGATCTGAGAGCCCTGCTAGGTGTATATACTGGAAGGAGATCCAACATGTACTTAGGCCCCATACCATTGAGTGATTTATAGACTAGTAGAAGCACTTTAAAATCGATTCTGTAGTTTACTGGCAACCAGTGCAGAGTTTTTAGAACAGGGGTGATGTGCTCAGTTCTCTTAGTTCTCGTTAGGACCCTAGCAGCAGCATTCTGAATAAGCTGCAGTTGTTTTACGGCTGTTTTGGGAAGACCAGTCAGGAGACCATTGCAATAATCTAGTCTGCTGGAGATGAACGCATGAATGAGTTTCTCTAGGTCTTGTTTCGACATGAGACCTCTGAGTCTTGCTAATTGATGGAGATGATAAAACGCTGATCTGGTTATAGCCTTAATGTGACCAGTGAAGCTCAGGTCTGAGTCAATTGTAACACCAAGGTTTCTAACCTGAGTCTTAGTCTTTATTCCTCTAGAGCCAAGTTGAGCAATAACTTCCATCCTCGGTTTTTTACTCCCAAAGACAATAACTTCTGTCTTGTCTTTGTTTAACTGAAGGAAACTTGACTTCATCCAGTCATTGACTTGCTCTAGGCACTGACAGAGTGAGTCTAGGGGACCGGATTCATTAGGTGATAGAGCTAGATAGATCTGGGTGTCATCTGCATAACTATGATAAGCAATGTTGTTGTTGTATATGATTTGACCCAGGGGGAGCATGTAGAGGTTGAAGAGCAGTGGCCCAAGAAAATGGAGCCTTGGGGGACACCACATGTCATAGTGATCTGCTTTGATCTATGTTCACCAATAGAAACAACATAACCCCTGTCAGCAAGGTATGATTGGAACCAACTAAGGACTGTACCTGATAGTCCCACCCAGTTTATGAGTCTATCTAATAGGATGTTGTGATCCACAGTATCAAAAGCTGCAGTGAGATCGAGCATCACTAAAACAGATGTTTTGCCTGAATCTGTATTCATACGGATATCATTTAATACCTTAATCAGTGCTGTCTCAGTGCTGTGGTGTTGTCTGAAGCCTGACTGAAAACCATCCAGGAGGTTGTTTGTCTCCAGGAAGTTGTTCAGCTAGATCATAACTGCTTTTTCAACAATTTTCCCAATGAAGGGGAGACTAGAGATTGGTCTATAATTATTCATCTCTAAGGGATCTAGTTTGCTTTTCTTTAGAAGAGGCTTGACAGCAGCAGTTTTTAATGAAGTAGGAAAAATACCTGATTTTAAGGAGTAATTAGTAATTTTCAGTACATCATCTTTCAAGCAATTAAAAACCTTTTTAAAGAAGTTTGTTGGCAGTATATCAAGACAACAGGTAGATGAGTTTAAGCTATTAACTATGTTTTCCAGTGTTTTAGCATTAATCATGTCAAAGACTGGCATTCTAGCTAAAGTGTTGCTATGTGGTTGTAGGGGTGGTCTTGGTGTGTTGGTTGACAGGGAGGAGTGAATGGCTGATCTGATGTTTAGTATTTTATCATCGAAAAAGGATGCAAACTCATTACATTTAGTTTGGGACTTGAAATCAGGGGCTAACTGTGTTGGTTGGTTAGTTAGCCTCTCAATAGTGGCAAACAGAACACGGGAATTGTTGATATTATCACTTATGACTTTGGAGAAAAAGGCTTGTCTCGCCTTTTTTAATTCAGAGTTGTAGGTGTGGAGCTGCAGTCTGTAGGTCTCATAATGATCGGGCAGGCTACTTTTCCTCCATTTACGCTCAGCTTTGCGGCATTCTCGCTTTTGGTTTGTAACAGATTTAGTGAACCTCCATGGAGCTTTTTGTTTCCTAGAGATGAACTTGGACTTTTCTGGGGCAATGGTGTCAAGAATCTCTAGAGATTTGCGGTTGAAATGATTTAGAAGGGAATCAGCACAGTTGGATGTTAGACTTGTTGACATATTCATTAGTTCACTAAAAACTGATGCAGTGTGATCACTTAGGTACCTTTTTTTGAGAACAGCAGAGTTGTGATGGATTACAGGTGCAGCTGACATCTCAAAAGAAATACAGAAGTGGTCAGAGAGGCCAACGTCCTTAACAACAATGTCTGATACATCAAGATCTTTGGTTAAGATCAAGTCTAGTGTGTGACCTTGAGCATGTGTTGGAACATGAATATGCTGTATAATATCAAATAGATCAAGCACTCCGAGGAATTGCACAGCAGTTTTATCATTAGCGTCATCAATGTGAATGTTGAAGTCTCCAGCTATCAGAAGGTGATCAAAGTCTATTGTGATAACAGAGAGAAGTTCAGTGAAGTTCTCTAGAAAATGAGTACATGAACCTGGAGGTCTGTATATTACTAAAACTAAGATCTTGGGTGTACCTTTCAATTCAAAACAAAGATACTCAAAAGAGTCAAAGTCACCAAACATAATCTGTTTACATAGGAATGAGTCTTTAAAAATGGCAGCTACACCACCACCTCTCTTATCAGGTCGAACCACATTTAGAGATTTGAAGTTTGGGGGTGTTGCTTCTATGAGAACAGGCGCACAGCTACTATCATTTAACCAGATTTCAGATAAAAGCATACAGTCAAGAAGATGAGCAGAGATAAGATCATTTACTAAAAATGACTTGTTGTTGAGAGATCTGACATTTAGTAAA
>SSNS01000309.1:352295-375257 GCA_006937985.1 Aphyosemion australe | reverse complement strand
CGATCCCAAAAGAAGTTAAAGTTGTCAATAAAAAAGATTCCCTTGGTGTGACATGCCTTTATCAGCCAAGAGTTGATGGAAAAGATCCTGCTGAATCGCTCAGCTCCTCTCATGACCGGTGGAAGTGGTCCGCTGATAAACACCCTTTTCCCCTGGGATTTTAGAGATTCCAGTAGAACGTCAAACTCCTTCTTCAGCATCTCTGATTGTCTTTTGCGGATGTCGTTTGCACCAACATGAATTATGAGCTGGTTAGCGGCTGGATGTTTAGCAAAGATTTCAGGGAGTCTTTGTACCAAGTCTGGGACTGAGTCCTTGGGAAAGCAGTAAGTTTTGGTGTTTCTGGCATTTAGGTCCAGATTCTTGACATGGAAATCCCCCACTATGACTGTCTGAGGATCAGCCTCAGAGTTTTGCCTCTTTCGACGTAGAGGTTTACTGATGTTTGCATTCCTTACCCTGTTTTGTGGGGAGGAGGGGGGGCTTCTCAGTTCATCTGATCCCGCTTCGTTCAGCAGTGGCGTGAATCTATTTTGAAGCTGTATGCCCGGTTGATGCATATTAATCCTCGTTTTTCCAGCTCCTTGCTGTTGTGTTCTGTTGACATGATGAGGCCTGGACGGAAGCGCTGGCCAGTCGTTAGCATCGGTGATAACTCCGTGTGAGGCTGAAGCCGGTTTTCCTCCTCTCGCTTTCCAGGGACATGGTTTACTCTTTGGCTTAGCACCAAGAGTATTCCATGGAGGACTGTTATTGTGAGGCAGAGAGCCCTCTGGCCTCTCTGTAGAGGAATTGCTGTTGCTGACTGGCTGTGGGCAGCCGTGTTCCTGTCCGGCATTCCGAGAAGATGAAATGGTAGTGTCATTTCCAAAGAACCCATTTACCTCCCAGTTTACCTCTAATCGAGAGATTTTATTCTCAATAACTGTGATTTTCTCAAGAAGTTTTTGGAAATCTTCTGTAGAAAAGGAAGGCATAGTGCTGGGTCCACGCAGTCAAGTCCCTGAAGATCAAAGACGTGGCAAAAAAGGGCTGAAGTAAACTCCTCTGTCAGTTTAGTAAAGAGATCCCAGCAATTTTAAAGAATCCAGCGGTCACTGAGCAGAAAAATACTTTGGAAGAAAGACGGGGAAAAAAGGAAAATTGTAAAAAATGCAAAATAAGCAGGAGCTAAGCAGGAGCGAAGAGAGAAGCGTCTGCACTGTAGCGAGGCAAGATAAGCATTAGCACTTCACTAGTCCCCCAATTTCCAGAGCGGAATGATGAAAAACAGCCTCCATAGTTCGCTGGGTTAGCTGCTTGCAGGTCCTTCAGTTTTGGTTTCATTGATAACTTCAACCTGTTTTGGGAGCGGTTTTCTTTTTTCAGGCGAGATGGTGTACGCCCTAACTGACATGGCTCGAGCATGCTAACCGCTAACATCAGGTATGCTGTGCAGTCCCATAGATATACATCTATGGTAGATTCCTTTTCACAGACATGACGGTCCATATCCCAGCCATCTACACCTTCTTCAGCCATCGCTTGCACCACCACTCCAAACAACATTGCCCTCTATAATCCTCCCCTAATGCAACCATCATCTGTATGCCTTCCAAGGGTCACTGTCCCCACAATTTTATCTTCTGCTGACAGACCTGAAAGTTTTCCTATTCCAGTTCATTTATCATCCTGCAAGGATATAAACTGTTTTTATGGCTGGAGAACCCAGAAACGCACTAGATGCTTATGACCCATCCCTCTCCAACAGGTTAAGAAGACAAATGATCTCCAAGATTCAGTTCAGTGTGCTCTGTTAAATGCCTGTTCCATTTCAAACAAATCATTTATTTTAAATGAGCTGTTCATCAAAGAGGGCTTAGAATATTTATTTCTTACTGTTGAAGTTTAGAGGCCTGAGTTGGCCTCACTCTTCTGGGGGAAACCTTTTGTCCAGCCTCAGAGGTGGTGGAACCAGTGAAGACAGTTTTGATTAATGCTTGATGATTTGAAAACCTTGTTTTGTAGAGCTAGGCTTGTAATCAGTTAGAATTAGATTTTAAAAATGCTATTAAAATGTAAGTGATGTGTTTTTGAAGCCAACATGCATAAATGTTATATACTTCAGGTCTCCTAGAAGAAGTTGAATGTTGAATAAACTTTGGTTTAGATTTCACCTGCAAAGAGTGTGAAGTGACCACAGATCTTCAAAGGATGCTGCTGACAACAGAAGCTCTCGAAGACGCCTTCTGAAAACCACAGCGGAGAAACAGAAGCGTGTCTCTGCTAACCAAAGCGAGAAGCGACTCCAGAGGTGTTTTAAAAAGATCAAAGAAGCGAGAACCTCGCTATGTGTAGTAAATGTGACATCCTGTTGCTATGTAAGAAACCAGATGTGACCTTTAGGTGTGCATGGTTAAGGAGTGGGAAGAAGCTTGGAAAGCAGAGCTTTAAAAGCCGAGAGAGAAAAAAAAATATGTGTGTGTGGGTGACAGACAGAAGAACTGCGAGATAGAGCCTGTTGTTAGAGAGCTGAGTTTTTTTTGCTGTGAGATACTTTCTGACTTTGGATTAATTTTTGCAAATTGTTTAATAAACTTCCCTTACCCATTGAGTAAGGGCCACGTACTCTACGTTTGGGCCTCCTTCAATATCTCTGACAACACAGACTGGTGAGTTTGGCTGTGGTTTTTATTTCATCCCAAGGTTCGACCTCAATCTCTGCCACTGTTTTACAGAGGAGAGTGAGGAGAAAGAGGTTTTCGGTTGTGGTTTTGAGCTTACAGCAATGTGTTTTCCCATAAATAAATAATCAGATAAATGCATGAATAATCTGGTAAGCAAATATAAAACAATTAATTAGACAAAATTACAGTGGTGCACATCCCGGTTGTTAGAATAGCTGAACATCTCTCCACAGAGTAAGGGTGTCCCATCAGGAGGGGTCATTGGACCAGGCCCACCACACAGAATCGTGAGTCGAGGCCCTAGAGATTTTAACAGCAATGTGCAGCTGGCCCGGCAAGTCGACTCGCGACACTTACGGAGACGTGGCAGGAAGATGGAAATTTTGTGCATTTCAATGAACTTTGTCCACCAGATTGCTCTGTGTTTACCACACCACGCCCGTCACGTCGTGGTGGAGGTCTTGCTGTGATCTTTAAGGACAAACATGTCTGTAATTTGATGAAAAGTGGCCCTTTTACTACTTTTGAATTTCAGGTCATCAAAGTTGGATTACAAAATGTCTTTCACTGTATTTAAATTTATCGACCTCCCGGTCCAGCTGGCCCCTTTCTCTCTGAATTTGCTGAATTCTTATCATCAACGCTCAAACTAGAAAAGGTTTTAATTCTTGGTGACTTTAATTTACACATTGATGACCCTGCTTGTAGCACAGCAGTAGAGTTCATATCTATTACAGAGTCTTTTAACTTTGAACAGCACGTTTCAGGCCCCACACATATAATGGGTCATACTCTGGATCTGGTGTTTTCTCTAGGACTAAACATCAACCATTTACATGTTGAAGAGTTTCATGTGAGTGACCACAGCTGCATTCTCTTTAATGTCCAATCTAACATTGATCCTGTCCCTCACAAACTGAAATCAGAAAGACGCATCATAAATCAGTCAGCAGTGGATAGATTTTCTGCATTATTTGACAGCAGCTTAGTTCATGGTGATGATCCAAACTCCTTTATAAATAATGTGGCTCCAGTTAGACAAAGCACTGGGTCTCACAGAAGAAAAAGTCCTTGGATGAATGAAAATATTTACAGTCTCAGAAGGACATGCCGCCAAGCTGAGAGGCGTTGGAAGTCAACTAGATTAGAGGTTCATAGGCTGCACTTTAAGGAACTCATAACATCTCTGAATGAGATGATCACAAACTCCAGGGCTGTTTACTTTGCTCAGCTGATTTACTCAAACAAAAATAATTCTAAATTCTTGTTCGACACCATAAACCAGATTGTTTCACCTCAGCCCCTCACATGCCTGTATATTCTCAAGGTCTGACTGTAACAACTTTCTTGCATTCTTTGAGAATAAAATCAGAAATATCAGGGCAAGTTTTTCACCCCCATCCTCTTCCCATTCTCCCATCCAGCCACCTCCCTCCCAATCATGGTCCTTCTTTACTCCTGTAAATCTCCAGGACATCTGTCTCATTCAGAAAAACTTGAAACCAACTTCCTGCCCTGTTGATTTTCTCTCAACCACTTTGCTTCTTAAGGTCTTTGACCAAATTGGCCCATGCATTGTGGATTTTATTAACCTATCTCTCCAATCTGGCTCTGTACCTTCTGTTTTCAAACATGCTGTTGTTGAACCGATCCTGAAAAAACCCAGTTTGGACTCCTCTCAGCCTAATAATTACAGACCCATTTCTAAATTGCCCTTTATCTCTAAAATCTTAGAAAAAGTTGTGGCCGATCAACTGATTACTTTTCTGGAAATTCACAACAACTTTGATAAATTCCAGTCTGGTTTTCGTAAAAATCATTCAACAGAAACAGCTTTGCTTAAAGTTTCCAGTGACATCATGATGGCTGCAGACAACGGGGAATTTACAGTCTTAGTATTGTTGGATCTTTCTGCAGCTTTTGACACTGTTGATCACAGCACCTTAATTAACAGACTTCATGACTCGTTGGGAATCTCTGGAACTGTTCTAGACTGGTTCAGATCGTACCTTTCTAACAGAAGTTTCAGTGTCTGTATAAACCAAATCATGTCAGATTCCACAAACCTGTTCTGTGGGGTACCCCAAGGCTCTGTTTTAGGTCCACTCCTGTTTTTATTATATATACACCCTCTTGGACAGATAATTGATGCTTTTCACAATGTCTCTTATCACCTATATGCAGATGACATTCAGCTGTACTGCTCCTTTAAGGATTCTGAGTTCTATAAACTGGCTGAACTACTAGAGTGCCTATCAGCGATCACTAGCTGGCTAGAAGATAACTTCCTTCAGTTAAACTCTGAAAAGACTGAATGTCTGATCATTGCCCCTGAGAGCATGGGTCCTCTGATTAGTCAACAACTTGGTCATTTAGCTTCTGCTGTCAAGTCAAACATGAGAAATTTGGGTGTTGTTTTTGACCAATCAATGTCTCTTGAAGGTCACTCAAAAACGCTGGTCAGAAACTGTTTTTATCACTTGAGAAATATCTCCAAACTACGAAGGTTGGTGTCAAAACACGAGCTTGAAATGGTTATCCATGCCTTTATCTCCTCTCGTCTAGATTACTGTAACACACTTTTCACATGTTTTAACAAAAAAGCCCTTGAGCGCCTTCAGTTGGTCCAGAACTCTGCAGCGAGGCTCCTAACTGGAGCAAACAGAAGAGCTCACATCACTCCTATTCTGATGTCTCTGCACTGGTTACCCATTAACTTTAGAATTCAATTTAGGATCCTTACTATAACATACAGGGCTCTACATGGCCAAGCTCCTCCTTATGTTACTGAACTGTTAAAGCCTTATGCTCCAACCCGAGCCCTCAGGTCCACAAACCAGAACCTCCTAGAAGTTCCAAAAACCAGATATAAAAGTCGAGGTGATCGCTCTTTCCAGGCTGTTGCACCCCGACTTTGGAATGAACTTCCTTTATCCTTACGTAGTATTGACAGTCTGGTCACCTTTAGAAAGCAGCTGAAGACCCTTTTGTTTAAAACTGCTTTTACTTAAATCTTTTATGTTTTATTCGTTGTTTTTTTTTTTCTAACTTGTATTTATAATCATCTTTCATTTGTTTTATCATTTTTATAATTTTATGACTTTCTGTTTTCTGATTTTTAATGATTTTATGATATTCTGTTGTTTTGTTTTAAGATCATTTTATGATGACTTTATCTTTTGTTTTGTTGATCTTTGTGAAGCACTTTGTGATTCTTTTTCTGTGATAAGTGCTATACAAATAAAATTTACTTACTTTACTTACTTACTAAACCAGAACAGCTATTTTATTAGCAAAATTTAACTACTCAGTTAAACCACTTTTAAGTCCAAAAGAAACATAACTGGACAAACTTCGAGTTGAAAAATGCCTATACGTAGTTCAAAACCCCAGAAACAATTGTCCATTACCAACCATCGAGTTAAAGATCCATACACGTGTTTAATTAGTCCAAACCACTGCGCAGTACGTAGTTCATGTAGCGTGTCTGTTGTCACTGTCAAGTTTCTGATGCCACGCAGCATGCTAACATTTCCTTCCGCTTTTCAAAATAAAACCAAAATAAAATACAGTATTTAACATTTTCTCGCTTTTAATTTATACCAAGGTACCTTTAGAAGTTTGAACATTTTAAAACATCAACGAATAATGATTTTAGCTATGTTTAACAGTGTGTTAGTACATGAGGGATGTTACAGTTTAAAAAATGGGTTAATAAAGCTGCAATTCTTAATTTGGTAAAACAAATTAGCTTAAAACGTTTTTTTTTCATGCCTCTTAACAGTGTTCTAATGTAGTCTAGCTATAAATATAATGAGGAGATAAAAAAAATGAAAAAAATTAATAAAGTGGTTCTCTCGCATTTGTCTAAAAACCTCAGCCAATCGTTGCTTTCGTACTGAAAGCAACTATTGGACCACCCCCTTGTCTAGCTCGCCAAACCGCAGCATTTCCGCATCTCCCTGTGTCCTCCATTAACGCACACGGACGCATTTTTCAGCAGAACACACCGGAAGTGAGACTCTCGGCGCTCAGTTAAGGCAGAGAAGGAAAAACAGCCGGCTCCTACTACTTCTATTGTTGGAAAAACTACCAGAGTCCCAAAAAGAAAAACGCCATTTGAACTAGCAGAAAACAAAAAACGTTTGGACACAGAAAGAGGACAAACCAGGGTGAATATTGGCACAGCTTTTCTAAGATAAAGACATCTACGGGAGACACGGCCTGAAAACAGAGGCTAGGCTGCTATCATTCTTTTGGACAGGTAATTCTTGCTTCATATTACAACATCTTAGCATCTTAAAGGCATTGTTTTATTATTTTATTTTGGTTATAAAAATTGAACTAGATCGTAGCTTAGTTTTATACTTGCGCATGACTTTATTTGCATGACTTTAATTGCACCTTTCTTTGTTAGCTTGAAAGCTAGGTTTAAAAACCTGAGTCTTTTTTATGCTGACGTCAGTGTTAAACAAACACTTGGATTGGTCCCCAGAGGGGTAAACAGCTGATCTGGCTCAAAGGACCAAAATCTATCAGAAAAATAAGACAAGGTGAGACAAAATTCTGTTTGGCGCTGCAGAAGGAGAGATGCACTCACAGCAAGCTGTTAATGACTCTCTCTCTCTGATCTTTTGGAGAACTCGCCTTTTATTGAAAACACAGAATCATTACACAACTCTAGAAGGCCTGGTCCCTTCCAGCACATATTTGAAATAATACAGAGTGGTTCCACACCGATCAGATAACTCATAGCTTCCAGCTACAGCTTGTTCTTTATCTAAACAAACCACATTCCAGGGCCAGCTACAGCTTGAAGGCAAAACAATACAAACTTGTTTGGCAGGTATCTGCCTCCCCAACTGGACCTTTAGCAGCCTAGTTAGAAATTTTCTAACATATAGCATGAGGACAAACAGGTTTCACAGCCATATATTTGTTCCCATACCCATTTATATATAAAAGTTAATTAAACATAGAATAAACCAAAGTAGATAAAAGAAGAATAATAAATCTAATAAATAAAGCAATAAAGTGAGTCTTCAAAAAAAGCAGATTTATGCATTTTCTTTGCATCTACACCCCATAGGAAATGGTGTAGCTCAAAAACGACAACACCTACAATCTTCAAACCTGGGGCCTCATTTATCAACCGTACTTACGTACAGATCTGTGCGTATTTCGTGCAAGGGAACGATTTTACGCATTGTGTGGTATTTACCAATTTGTACTTGTGCGTGAAAACGTTCCTAAATATAAGAACAGTTCCGACCATGCGTAGGAACAGCATCTAGTGGCAGAACGAGGGAACAGCAATTCTGAAGGTCTCAGTGATCCACGCGTGTTCCTCATCCACTAATTATTTTACCCAATAAATAAATATTTTGGTGGATAAACAGCTGTGTCACATTATTATGGTAAATGTAAATTTTTACATTATTATTGCTAAAACACCCGTGACTGATGGGAATCTGACTGTAGAACGGCTGATTTCGTGTTATTTTGTAATCACAATTTTTACTCTTACCATATTTATGATGTTTTAAATCATTTTGCATTTATTATGTTGTAATTTAATTAAATTATTTTGTCCTTGTGAAGCGCATCGTGATTTTTTGTGAGATGCGCTATATAAAAGATTGTTTCTTATTCTTATTATTGGAGGATTTAGCAGAGCAGAGTGCACTCTGGAGGGAACGGCTCTTCCGTGAGTGCAGCACACTGATCTGATTCCAGTCCAGATTCTATTTTACAAATAAAACAACCCTCCAGAACCTCCTCTGCTCCCCGATCATACACGCGTTGTCAAGTGTCCAGTGTTTCGATCTCGCTGTCAATAAAGTTTGTCTTTTTTTTCCGGGAAGAACCCAGGGAATCCCCTCCCGACATGAGGACGTAGTGTGACCAAATATGGTTAATTCAGGGCGTTTCTGTATGTAAATGACGATACAAGGGCACGAGCTCCTATATGCGCACAGGTGGGATTTATCAGACGATTGCGGAGGAACATGCGCACGAGAGGCCACCGCATGTTTCATAAATCAGGACATTGACAGTTCGTACACACATTCTAAATTTCATCCGTAGGAGGGAATATAGGAACGTTTCTACGAACGTTTGATAAATGAGGCCCCAGGGCCCTCATTTATCAACCATACTTACGTACAGATCTGTGCGTATTTCGTGCGTGGGAACGATTTTACGCAATAGCTACGTTTACATGTGCCAAATTTCCCCAATCCGATTCAAATCTTGGTTGATCAGAAATCCCAAACCTCTGTTTACATGGACACTAACTGGAATGATCCGATCACGCCGCGATGCCCGCACCATAGCTTGCGCATGCGCAGACTTGTCTTTCCCGGAAGAGAAATTGTAAACAAACGCCATCTTGTCCGCACGTCTTTTCCCTTGCATTTTATTTGCTTATTCTCTAGCTTCGGTGAATTCCCGCTTCCTGCATCTTTAGATGCACTTGAGTGTATAACTCGGCATTTTTAGCCGTTCGGCCATCGAGACGTTCAGTAATATTGAGCTCCCGTAGTATTTCCAGTAAAAAAACAGCGTCGGCAACAGACATTTCTGTTCACCGCCCGCCATGTTTTCGATCTGTCCTGAGCATGCGCAGAGGCGAAATAAGGGCACTCTGAAGTTGCACATATGAGCAGTGGGCATTATTTTACCCCAACAATCCGAATGGCTGCAGCGGAATTACAGACAGTGTAGTCTGATGTTTTTTATGGAAACGTGGATGAATGAGCTCATTGCTGACTCTGAGATTTCTCTGGAAGGATTTAAACTCACGCGGGCCGACAGCAGCGTGGAGCGGTAAGTGCAAAGGTGGGGGTCTGGCTGTGTTTATTAATGAGAGATGGTGTTACCTGGCGCATGTGGCCATTAAACAAAAACTCTGCACAAAAGACATTGAGTTACTGGCTGCTGGTCTGGCCTTATTACATCCCGAGAGAGTTTTCAAATGTTATAGCGTTTAATGTGTACATCTCCCCCTCGGCTGATGCAGTCGCTGCATTTGAGCTGCTTCAAAGTTCTGTGGAGAAGCCAGCCTCCACTCAGAAATCGATGGTAATGTGAGCCCTCACTCGATTTTTTGAGACGCACGCATACCAAGGTTTACGGTAACAACGGTAGCGAACCTTTTCAAAATAAGAGCCAGTCCCTAAAACATGTTTTCTGACTGATAATTTAAAAAAAGAACAATAAAAATGGACTAAAAAAGTAATCTACTAATACTTTATAGCCATTTTAACTTACGGTAACAGTGGTAGCGAACCGTTTCAAAATAAAAGCCAGTCCCTGAAACGTGGTTTCTGACTGATAATTTAAATGAAGAACATTAAAAAGATCATTAAAATGTACTGAAAAAGTAATCTACTAACACTTTATAGCCATTTTAACTGGTATTTCCAAATTAAAGAATATTAAAAATGGTTTAAAAGCCTAAAGAAAAGTTTTTACAGTCAATTTTAAAGATGTTATTCTGTGAGTCCTGGGTGATTTTTAGCTCTATTACAAGCATACCACTGCTGGAAATTTCTGTAAAACTTTAATTAACAGCTAATTTTTTTATTTATACATTAAGGATCCAAAAACATGGAAAGCACAAGGAAATTTTGAAAAATTAAAAGTAGATCCTGTATGTTTAATAAAAAAAGTGGCACACAACTTCTAGTTAATGTAAAAAAGGTTCATCCAAATCTGATGTGGAATTTCAAAATAAAAGCCCTTTGAAAATTGATAAAAGTGATTAATTAGTATATTTTTGAAAATCTGTTTGAAAAAGATTCCCTGTTATGCCAGCATGTGGTGTGGACAGATGACTACGAGACCACCTCTAGTTCATGTAAAAAATGCTTGATCCAAATCTGATGTGGGATTTCAAAATAAAACCTCTTTGAAAACTATTTGTTCCTTTAATTTGAAAAATTGTTTAAAAAAACTTCCCTGTTATGCCAGCTTCTGGTGTGGACACATGACAACTAGACCACCTCTAGTTTATATAGAAAACGTTTTGTCCAAATCTGATGTGGGATATCAAAATAAAACCTCTTTGAAAACTGTTATAAATTATTCGTTCCTCTATTTTGAAAAATTGTTTAAAAAACTTCCCTGTTATGCCAGCTTCTGATGTAGACAGGTGACTACTAGACCACCTCTAGTTCATGTAAAAAAAGTTTGATCCAAATCTGATGTGGAATTTCAAATTTAAACCTCTTTGAAAACTGTTATAAATGACTAATTCCTTTATTTTGAAAGATTTTAAAAAAATAATTCCCCTGTTATGCCAGCTTCTGGTGTGGATAGATGACTACTACACCACCTCTAGTTCATATAAAAAAGTATTATCCAAATCTGATGTGGGATTTCAAAATAAAATGATTCATTCCTTTATTTTGAAAAATTGTTTAAAAAACATTCCCTGTTATGCCAGCTTCTGATGTGGACAGATGGGTACTAGAACACCTCTAGTTCATATATAAAATGTTTGATCCAAATCTGATGTGGGATTTCAAAATAAAACCTCTTTGAAAATGGTTATAAATGATTCTCCAAGGGGTTCAAATGAAGGCATTCATTTTTTTATTTTGAAAAATTGTTTAGAAATAATTCCCCTGTTATGCCAGCTTCTGATGTGGACACTTGACTACTACACCACCTCTAGTTGATATAGAAAAAGTTTTGTCCAAATCTGATGTGTGATTTCAAAATAAAACCTCTTTGAAAACTGTTATAGATTATTTGTTTCTCTATTTTGAAAATTTAAAAAAAAGTCCTGTTATGCCAGCATATGATGTGGACAAATGAGTACTAGAACACCTCTAGTTCATATGTAAAAAGTTTGATCCAAATCTGATGTGGGATTTCAAAATAAAACCTCTTTGAAAGCTGTTATGAATTATTCGTTCCTTTATTTTGAAAAATTGTTTTAAATAAACTTCCCTGTTATGCCAGTTTCTGGTGTGAACAGATGACTACTACACCAACTCTATGTCATATAAAAAAGTTTTGTCCAAATCTGATGTAGGATTTCAAAATAAAACCTTTTTGAAAACTGTTATAAATGATTCATTCCTTTGTTTTGAAAAATTGATGAAAAGAAATCCCCCTGTTATGCCAGCTTCTGATGAACAGAGAGTCTGTGTGCTTCATGAGATTAATCAGGCTGCACACACATGATCCGAGGCTTATTCCACCGTGTTCGGCACAGGCTGGGTTTAGAAAGGATGGTAAAAACATCGCTAATGGTGAAAAATGTAGCGGGAACGTAAAAAAAGCCGCAAATAGCAGCAGCTGCGGTAAACCTGAAACTGAAAGTAAAACTTGAAACTGAAAGTAAACGTGCGTCACAAAATCTATGAATATTTCACGTATTCCAAACATCTATGGTCCCCACCTTGGAGCCAATAATCATTATATTCAAGGGAAGGTCGAACCTGAAGCTGTACAAGCCCAACAAACCTGACAAATATGGCTATAAAGCATTTGTCTTGAGTGAGGCCAATATAAATATCAAAAAATACAATATTAAACAAAAATGAATAAAATTTTAAAAAGAACTTCATATATGTATATACAAATTAAAAATATAATATAACATATAGATAACATGTAAAAATAGGAAGGAACATCTGTAAAAATTATGCATTCCAATATGGCAGCCTGATGACGTCATAATATGCATATTAGATGAGTGAATTTGTTCCCAACACAAACTTTGGGTCCTACTGAAAATTTTTATCATTTACAGTTTACCTTTATCTCTAACCATTTTCAAGATATAACCTTTTGAAATAATCATGTCAAAATTTTATATATTTTTTAAAAAACTCTGGCGCCTAAAGGGTTAAGTGTCACCAGAGACAATAAGACAATTGACCTTCTGTATGCTAATGTGAAAGACGCATACACTTCCTCTCCCCTTCCTCCTCAGACCACAATCTCATCTACCTGAAGCCTGAATACACACCCAGGGTGATTAGGGAACCTCCTCAGAAAAAAAAAACGTGAAAGTGTGGAATGAGGAATCAACAGAAATTCTGAGGGACTGTTTCCAAACCACAGACTGGGAAACACTCTGCAGCGCCCATGGTGATGACCTTGATAGCCTGACCCACTGTGTGACTGATTATGTAAATTTCTGTGTAGAAAATCCTGTCCCAACACGAAGAATGAGGTTTTTCTCGAACAATAAACCTTGGCTGACCAGAGAGCTGAAATCCCTGCTGAACGAGAAGAAAAAAGCTTTTATGGCTGGAAATAAGGAGGAGCAAAAACGAGTCCAGAAAGAGCCTAAATACAAAATAAGACGGGCTAAAGACAGGAGGAAGCTGGAGAATCAGCAGGGGCAGAATATTGCTCGTGGCGCTTGGAGAGGCATCAGGAACATCACAGTTCACAGTGGGAGGAGTGGTGCCAGTGGGTCTGCTGACGGGGACCAGAACTGGGCCATTGCTTGGTTTCACATGACGTAGCGTCCCCGCCTCTTCCCTGCCTCTCCTATTGAAGTCCACGTAAACAAATGCAGATACGGGTCAAGCAGGAGCTGCCGCTGCACAGATCCCTGTTTACTCTGTTGATTTGGCGTTAAAATGCTCAAATTCTGTTGTCTATGGTTGTTACAATCGCTGTAATTGGGACAAAGCAGCGTTTTTTTGGGGGGGGGTCCCGAAAGTAGTGCGCCACAAAGGATGTATTTTTTAAAAAAACTTACTGAAAGAAGACGGCTGAAGTGTATCAGTAATCTCTGGCTAAAAACATTAGGAGCTGAAATGGACAATGCTAAAGTTTGCAGCGATCACTTTCTAACAGGTAAGGGTTTACTAAATGTTTTATAGCATTTTATTGAACACAGCCATTAAAATGGCAGGTAAACAGTTTGATACTGTTTTCATGTGTCCGTACAGCAAATAGCTTTCAGAGTGCTAATGTTGTTAGCATTTAGCTTAGTGTTGTAATATGGCGTTTATACCCTATCACTGGCCGCACTCAGTTCATTCAGTTAAAATCTTTTTCTTCACAACCCTCCCCAGTCACTTCAGGTGTACCCCAGGGCTCTGTCCTGGGGCCCCTCCTCTTTATAATATACCTTCTCCCTCTTGGCAATATTTTCCGCAAATTTGGCATCCAGTTCCATTCTTTCGCGGATGACACCCAGCTCTATATTTCCAGCAAGCCTAACTCCATTCTTCCACCCTCATCCCTGACCCACTGCCTCTCTGATATTACATCCTGGTTCACCTCAAATTTTCTCAAACTTAATGGCAATAAAACTGAGATTCTTCTTATTGGTACAAAGTCCACCATCTATAAAGCTGACAGTTTCTCCCTAACCATTGACAGTGCCATGGTCTACCCCTCTCCACAGGTTAAGAGTCTGGGTGTCATCCTCGACAGTTCACTGTCATTCCATGCACACATCAATAACATAATTCGGTCAGCCCACTTCCATCTTTGATCCATAAATCGTCTTCGCTCCTCTCTGACCCCTCATGCTGCAGCCATTCTTGTCCACAGCCTTGTCACTTCCCGTCTTGACTATTGCAGCTCACTTCTTTTTGGTCTCCCCAATAAACTCCTTCATAAACTGCAACTGGTCCAGAACTCAGCAGCCCGTGTCATCACCGGAACCCCTTCCTTTCTCCACATCACCCCAGTTCTTCAGCAGCTCCACTGGCTTCCAGTTAAATTTAGGTCCACCTACAAGATTCTCCTCCACACCTTCAAAGCCATACATAAACCTTCTCCTCCCTACTTAACCGACCTCATTAATATTGCCACCCCATCACGCTCACTGAGATCCTCTTCATCTCTCCACCTTGTTACTCCTGCACGCCTCAGTACCATGGGGGACAGAGCTTTCAGTCGCTCTGCTCCCCGTCTTTGGAACACACTCCCACCAGATATCAGAAACATTGACTGCATCACTCTTTTCAAATCCAAGCTCAAGACTCATCTATTCAAAACTGCTTATGACTTGTGACTTATTTGATTGTTTTTATGACTGATTTGTTTTAGTATTTTATTGTATTTTATCGTGTTTTATCTTGTGAAGTGACCTTGGGTGTTTTGAAAGGTGCTATTTTTAAATAAAATGTATTATTATTATTATTATTATAAAAAGGTAACGTACCAGAAATTTAGATTTAAAAGGGCCAAATAAGTTATTTACAGGTAGATTCTAGCACACAAACATACTTGTTGTTAGCATTAGCGATAGCATTATTATCATGAGCTAAATAGCACAACTCACTACTTACCTGAGCAAAAACAAGACGACAGTCATTTAGAGCTTCTCATGATCACTTAATGGTTTACCCAACCTGAAATAAAATAGTTGTAGGCTTCCAGGCTTTTGAATGCTTTCATTTGGTTTGCTGTATAATACGAGGTATGCAGCACGAGATAGTTTGTTATTTATTTTTATTTATTTATTCTTTATTTAACCAGGAAGGTCCCATTGAGATTAAAAACCTCATTTTCAAGGGAGTCCTGGCCAAGAAGCAGCAAAAGTTACAGTTACAACATATTTTTTTTTTCAGTTACACAGACATGTTATGTACAGAATTACAGAAGGCAATTACAACACAGGGAATCTGTCTCAAAGGCTCTCAGTCTGGTTTTAAATGTATTCAAGGAGATGAGCTCGGTTAGTTTCCAGTTTTCCTGCAGCCTGTTCCATGCAGAAGGAGCAGAGTGAACAAAAGCCCTTTTGCCCAGTTCAGTGCGAGCAAACGGAACACAGAGTAACAACTGATCGTTTGCACGCAGACTGTGAGAAGTTACACTTCTCCGTGAGATTAAGTTACAGATGTAGTTGGGTAGTAATCCAAGCATGGCCTTGTAAATGAAAGTGTACCAATGTGCCAACCTCCTGGTGGACAAAGAAGGCCATCCCACTCGAGAATACAATTCACAATGATGGGTCAGTGGTCTACAGTTAGTAATAAACCTCAGCGAGGCATGATAAACCACATCAATCTTACCAAGACACTGTGCTGAGGCATTCATATACAAAAGGTCTCCATAATCCAGAATAGACAGAAATGTTGCAGTAACTAGTCGTTTTTTTGCCTCAAAAGAAAAACACAGTTTATTTCGAAAAAAGAAACCCAGTCTGAGTTTNCCATCCATCCATCCATCCATTTTCTCCCGCTTATCCGGAGTCGGGTCGCGGGGGCAGCAGCTTAAGGAGGGAAGCCCAGACCTCCCTCTCCCCAGCCACTTGGGCCAGCTCCTCCGGGGGAATCCCAAGGCGTTCCCAGGCCAGCCGAGAGACATAATCTCTCCAGCGTGTCCTGGGTCTTCCTTTGGGTCTCCTCCCGGTTGGACGTGCCCGGAAAACCTCACCAGGGAGGCGTCCAGGAGGCATCCTAATCAGATGCCCGAGCCACCTCAACTGGCTCCTCTCGATGTGGAGGAGCAGCGGGTCTACTCCGAGCCCCTCCCGGATGACCGAGCTCCTCACCCTATCTCTAAGGGAGAGCCCAGCCACCCTGCGAAGAAAACTCATTTCGGCCGCTTGTATCCGCGATCTCGTTCTTTCGGTCACTACCCAAAGCTCGTGACCATAGGTGAGGGTAGGAACGTAGATCGACCGGTAAATTGAGAGCTTCGCCTTTCGACTCAGCTCTCTCTTCACCACGACAGACCGGTACAACGCCCCCATCACTGCAGATGCAGCACCAATCCGCCTGTCGATCTCACGCTCCACCCTTCCCTCACTCGTGAACAAGACCCCGAGATACTTAAACTCCTCCACTTGGGGCAGGACCTCGTCCCTGACCTGGAGAAGGCATTCTACCCTTTTCCGACTCAAGACCATGGTCTCGGATTTAGAGGAGCTGATTCTCATCCCAGCTGCTTCACACCCGGCTGCGAACTGCTCCAGCGAAAGCCGGAGATCACGTTCTGACGAAGCCAACAGGACCACATCATCTGCAAAAAGCAGAGACCTGATCCTTAGGCCACCAAAACGGATCCCCTCACCACCTTGGCTGCACCTAGAAATTCTGTCCATAAAAGTTATGAACAGAATCGGTGACAAAGGGCAGCCTTGGCGGAGTCCAACTCTCACCGGAAACGAGCCCGACTTACTGCCGGCAATGCGGACCAAGCTCTGACACTGGTCGTACAAGGACCTAACAGCCCGTATCAAGGGGCCTGGTACCCCATACTCCCAGAGTACCCCCCACAGGGCCCCCCGAGGGACGCGGTCGAACGCCTTCTCCAAATCCACAAAACACATGTGGATTGGTTGGGCGAACTCCCACGCACCCTCCAGGACCCCCCCAAGGGTATAGAGCTGGTCCAGTGTTCCACGGCCAGGACGAAAACCACATTGCTCCTCCTGAATCCGAGGTTCGACTATCCGACGGACCCTCCTCTCCAGAACCCCTGAATAGACCTTACCAGGGAGGCTCAGGAGTGTGATCCCCCTGTAGTTGGAACACACCCTGCGGTCCCCCTTTTTAAATAGGGGGACCACCACCCCGGTCTGCCAATCCAGTGGAACTGCCCCCGATGTCCACGCGTTATTGCAGAGCCGCGTCAACCAACACAGCCCCACAGCATCCAGAGCCTTAAGGAAATCCGGGCGGATCTCATCCACCCCCGGAGCCTTGCCACCGAGGAGTTTTTTGACCACCTCAGTGACCTCAGCTCCAGAGATTGGAGAGCCCAACCCAAAACCCCCAGACTCTGCTTCCATCCTGGAAGACGTGCCGGTGGGATTGAGGAGGTCTTCGAAGTACTCGGCCCACCGATTCACAACGTCCCGAGTCGAGGTCAGCAGCACACCCTCCCCACTGTAAACAGTGTTGGTAGTGCACTGCTTTCCCCTCCTGAGACGCCGGATGGTGGACCAGAATCTCCTCGAAGCCGTACGGAAGTCTTGTTCCATGGTCTCACCGAACTCCTCCCATGCCCGGGTTTTTGCCTCTGCGACCACCCGAGCCGCATTCCGCTTGGACTGCCGGTACCTATCAGCTGCCTCCGGAGTCCCACAGGCCAAAAAGACCTGATAGGACTCTTTCTTCAGCTTGACAGCATCCCTAACCGCCGGTGTCCACCAGCGGGTTCGGGGATTGCCGCCACGACAGGCACCGGCCACCCTGCGGCCACAGCTACGGTCAGCCGCCTCGACAATGGAGTCACGGAACATGGTCCATTCGGACTCA
Source organism: Aphyosemion australe (assembly GCA_006937985.1). NCBI lineage: Eukaryota > Metazoa > Chordata > Actinopteri > Cyprinodontiformes > Nothobranchiidae > Aphyosemion > Aphyosemion australe. Next base: position 357,397 of record SSNS01000309.1, on the reverse strand, counting down.
ATGTCCCCCGCCTCCCCCGGGACGTGTTCGAAGTTCTGTCGGAGGTGGGAATTGAAGCTCCTTCTGACGGGAGACTCTGCCAGACGTTCCCAGCAGACCCTCACAACACGTTTGGGTCTGCCAGGTCTGACCGGCATCCTCCCCCACCATCGAAGCCAACTCACCACCAGGTAGTGGTCAGTTGACAGCTCCGCCCCTCTCTTTACCCGAGTGTCCAAGACATGCGGCCGCAGATCAGATGAAACGACAACAAAATCGATCATCGACCTGCGGCCTAAGGTGTCCTGGTGCCAAGAGCACATATGGACACCTTTATGCTTGAACATGGTGTTTGTTATGGACAATCCATGACGAGCACAGAAGTCCAATAACAGAACACCACTCGGGTTCAGATCAGGGGGGCCGTTCCTCCCAACCACACCTCTCCAGGTCTCACTGTCGTTGCCCACGTGAGCATTGAAGTCCCCCAGCAGAACGAGGGAGTCACCCGAAGGAGCGCTTTCCAGCACCCCCTCCAGGGACTCCAAAAAGGGTGGGTAGTCTGAGCTGCAGTTTGGTGCATAAGCACAAACCAAGAGCAACAAGTATGTCATTGATCACCTTTGTGGCTGCAGTGATGGTGCTGTGCTTTTTTCTGAAACCTGATTGCAGACTTTAGAGAAGGTCATTTGATATAAAAGTCTTTCAATTGTTCACTTACTAGGGTCTCTAGAGTTTTTGCCAGGACACACAGATTAAATATTGGTCTGTAATATGTTAATAAAGCTGGGTCACCACCTTTTAGTAAAGGAGTCACATAAGCAGACTTCCAAACTGATGGTATTTGTTTATTTTTGATAGAAAGGTTAAAAAGAACTGTAAGAGGCTCTGCAATGAAATCAGCAGCCATTTTCAAAAAATAGGGTTGTATCATGTCTGGGCCAGAGGGTTTTCTGGGATCCAGAGTTCTAATAATTTTGTGCACTTGCTCTACAGTAAACGGAACAAAATTAAAAGAGGCACCAGGGGTCATTTGGGAATCTGTGCAGGGGGACACAGAGGGTGTTCCAGTGGAAGTAGACACTGAACCAGATGAGATAAAATGCTTGTTAAAACAGTTTAAAACCTCAGTTTTATCATGCACTGGGACAGAGTCGTTTAGGACACATTTTGGAAGAGCATGAGAAGTTAAGTTGACAGATAAAGACTTAATCACTTTCCAATATTTCTGTGGATTATTTAGGTTCTCAGTTGTGATAGATAAGTAATAGTCTGATTTGGCCTTTTTGATGAGAGTAGTACATTTATTTCTTAGTTGTTTAAAGATAGCCCAATCAGAGGGGAGGTTTCCTTTTCTGGCTTTGGCCCATGCCACATTACGCTGATGGATAATATTTGACAGCTCGGGGGTGAACCAGGGGTTTTCTCGTACTTTGATTCTGAGTTTCCTGAAGGGGGCGTGCTTATTTACAATTTCCATGAAAGTCTCTTTGAAGAATGCCCATGATAGCTCGACATCTGGTAACAAATCTATTTGCCTCCAATTAACCAAGGACAAATCCTTATGAAAAGCTTGTTCACTGAATTGTTTAAAATTTCTCTTGCAGATGGTGCGTGATTTGGATTTAGGCATTTTAGTGCTCCTGCAAGTGGCAACAACACAATGGTCACTCAAGTCATTGCAGAAAACGCCTAATGATGAGAATTTATGAGGGACATTTGTTAAAATTAAATCAATCAAGGTGGACTTGTCAGGATTCTTAAGATTGGGTCTTGTGGGTTGGTTGACCAACTGGCTGAGATTAATGGAGTCACAGAAGCTTTTGAATTCATCTGAAGCTGCATTTTGCCAGTCCCAGTTGAAATCACCAGTCAGTAGGAGTTCGTTGTAATTTAATTTGGACAGGAGATGCTTTAAGGATGATAATGCCTCCTTGGAAGCCGATGGAGGCCTATAGCACCCAGCAACAGTTATAGAAAGTGATTTGGCAATTTCCACATTTAAAGCCAAAAACTCCATTTGTTTGCAGATAGACTCAGACAAGACTATTGATGCATTCAATCTTAATCTAACATAAATAGCTACACCCCCACCTTTGTTCGGCCGGTCTGTGCGATAAACATTGTATCCAGCTATGTTAATGTCCTCATTAGTTATGGATTTAGTCAGCCATGTTTCAGAAATGATTACGATGTCTGCAGCTGTTGATTTAATCCAGATTCTGACCCAGTCCATCTTTGGTAATAAGCTGCGAACGTTCAGATGAACAATTTTGAGACCAGACAATTGTTGGAAATCAGTAGGAGTTTGTGTACATTGCAGCTCAGGTCCAGGGTTTGGTTGCACATTTCCAGATAATAGTAAAGTAAAGTTATGTCGATCTCTTCAACGCTGGGTAAATCCTCCAGAGAGTATGAAAACGCACACTTTTTTAAACTATATGGGTCGTAATCTACATGATGATGTATTTTTTTGCGATATCACGTCTGTGCCAGTCCATTTAATGCCTTACTATACTCGCTTTCCTCCATCGCTCTGAAGCAAAACACTTCCTGACCCGTATTTGAGTTTCGCGCGACTTCCGGGTCATGTGATTGAAACCCAATAATAGAGCTTAACCTGTTTTTTAATAGATTCAACTCCACTTCCCCCACTGCTGCAACAGGCACCACCAACACCACCCACCCCAACCACCTCCAGTCAGCCAGCCAACCCCCCACCTCCCATCTTAACACCATTCATCAGCTTCTCCCCCCTCCATCAACCCTCCTCAGCAACAACCCCCCCCCTCACTCCCCCCTCTCAGTTACATTGGACCAGGTGAGGAGAGAACTGAGGCGGCTTAAGAGCAGAAAATCAGCAGGTCCTGATGGCCCCAGACTGCTCAAAGACTGTGCTGACCAGCTGTGTGAAGTGGTCACACACATGTTCAACCTGAGCCTTCGACTGGAGCAGGTCCCCATCCTGTAGAAGACCTCCTGTGTGGTTCCAGTCCCCAAAACATCACATCCCAGGGATCCAGACCATTACAGACCTGTTGCCTTGACCTCCCATCTGATGAAAACTATGGAGAGACTCATTCTCACCCATCTACGTTCAGTGGCGACCTCGAAAATAGACCCACTTCAATTTGCATACAAACCAAACATGGGGGTGGAGGACGCCCTCATCTACCTGCAGCACCGGGCTCTGAATCACCTCGAGATGCAAAAAAGCACTGTGAGGATCAACACCATCCAGCCGTGTCTACTGCAGCAGAAGATGAGGGGTGCAGGAGTGGACAAACATCTGACTGCATGGATCATCAACTACCTCACCAACAGGCCACAGTACGTGAGGCTGCACAACTGTACGTCTGAGGTGGTTGTGTGCAGTACTGGAGCTCTGCAGGGTACAGTGCTCTCACCCTTTCTCTTCACCTTCTACACCTCGGACTTCACCTACAACACCAGCAGCTGTCACCTCCAGAAGTTCTCTGATGACTCGGCCATCGTCGGCTGTGTGTCTGAGGGGGACGACCAGGAGTACAGGTCAGTCATCGTGGGCTTTGTGGACTGGTGTGAGCGTAACCACCTTCGCTTGAACACCAGTAAAACAAATGGTGATTGACTTCCAGAGAAACACTCCTCCTCACTCACCAGTAAACATCCAGGGAGCAGACATTGAGGTGGTGGACACCTTTAAGTACCTGGGTGTTCACCTCAACAGTAAACTGAACTGGTCCCACAACACAGATGCTCTGTATAAGAAGGGCCAAAGCCGCCTCCATCTCATGAGGAGGCTGAGGTCCTTCGGAGTTAACTCCCAGCTGCTAAAATCCTTTTATCACTCTGTTGTTGGCTCTGTTATTCATTCTGCTGTGGTCTGCTGGGGTGTAGGCAGCTCTGACCGAGACAGGAAGAGACTGAACAAGCTAGTTACCAAAGCTAGCTCGGTTCTGGGCTGCCCACTGGATTCTGTTGAGGAGACGTGTGAAAGGAGGATGCTGGGGAAGATGACCTCCATCTTAAGAAACCCCTCCCACCCACTGCACTCCACTGTGGAGATCATGGACAGCTCCTCCAGAGGTAGACTGAGACATCCCAGATGTAAAACTGAGCGCTATCGCAGATCCTTCATCCCCTCTGCTGTAAGAGTGTTTAACTCCTCAGTTTAAGCTGTACTGGTATCATCCTGGTACACAATAACACCAATGCAATATTCAGTATGTGTTCTATACTTGTGCAATAACGGAGTCAGATTGTTTTTGTCTGCGTCTCTTACAGTATGCTGCATAGTGCTGGTACTCAAGTTTGTTTTTGATAGGGTCAAGCTATCGTACAACAATAATCACTCAGAACCAGACGTGTCTTTCAATCAGCTTTGCAAGAGGGAGTAGGCTCAACAAAGGATGACCAGACGTATCTTGCCTCGACTCCCCAGTATCACCCTGCGCAGCTTCTTTTTATTAAGCACAGAGAACAAGGGAGTGGTTACAGGTTATGCAAAATTGGCATGTTATGATGTGACAAACAGCTGATATGTGACTTGTTGTTCTGTTAGAACCTGGATGTTCCAGTTTCATACACACTCTTTGGTGATCAAAGATTACAATACTAGATTACTGCCTATGTGTATATACATGTATCCTTGTTTTTATCTTTCTTCTAAGTACCCTTTGAGTGATGGTGCTGCTGTGACAAGTGAATTTCCCCAATGTGGGATCAATAAAGTCTATTCTATTCTATTGTCCACACTGGAACTGGTCCTGTGCAAAAACTACAACACCTTTTTCTGGTTTGTGAAATGTCAAAAAAGCAGATTTATGCATTGTTTTTTAGCATCTAGACCCCATAGAAACTGGTGTAGCTCAACAACTACAAAAACACGTTTAAGGGGTCTAGCTTTCAATTCGTGGCATCTGTTTTGTTGTAGGACCTTTTGGTCTGGAGAAATGCCCACTTTTTGGCTTCCAGCTGGGTGTATCTTGTGAACGGAAGGTTGTAGAGCAATGGGACCACGACTGGCATGTTCAGCAGAGTTGAATTATGGCAGAGAGAACTTGCTTTCATTCCTGAGATATCGTCCGACAAATATTTCTCCTATCAACAAATGGGAAGTGTGTGTTTGTGTGTGTGTGTGT
>SSNS01000309.1:321483-352029 GCA_006937985.1 Aphyosemion australe | reverse complement strand
CGCCTGTACACGGTGGCTCTGGATGTTTTCACTCCGGACTCAGTCCACTGCTTCCGCAGGTCCCCCAAGGTCTGGAATCGGTCCTTCTCCACAATCTTCCTCAGGGTCCGGTCACCTCTTCTCGTTGTGCAGCGTTTTCTGCCACACTTTTTCCTTCCCACAGACTTCCCACTGAGGTGCCTTGATACAGCACTCTGGGAACAGCCTATTGGTTCAGAAATGTCTTTCTGTGTCTTACCCTCTTGCTTGAGGGTGTCAATGATGGCCTTCTGGACAGCAGTCAGATCGGCAGTCTTACCCATGATTGCGGTTTTGAGTAATGAACCAGGCTGGGAGTTTTTAAAAGCCTCAGGAATCTTTTGCAGGTGTTTAGAGTTAATTAGTTGATTCAGATGATTAGGTTAATAGCTCGTTTAGAGAACCTTTTCATGATATGCTAATTTTTTGAGATAGGAATTTTGGGTTTTCATGAGCTGTATGCCAAAATCATCAATAATAAACCAATAAACAGCTTGAACTACTTCAGTTGTGTGTAATGAATCTAAAATATATGAAAGTCTAATGTTTATCAGTACATTACAGAAAATAATGAACTTTATCACAATATGCTAATTTTTTTAAAAGGACCTGTATGTAAAACAAATGTAATCCCAACTCCTTTTCTATAGCTCACAGGACAAAAAGATTGTTTTGTATTTTCTTTTTGCTTGTTCAATATAAATTGTTCAATCGATCAGTCCCCAGAGGTCATCGTAAAAGGCAGACTGCAGCCGACTGAGGTCTGGGGGCTGCTCGCCAGGTAAGGGCAACTCTGAGAGGCATTTCAATCTTTCTCCAAAACTAGGTTTTATTGACGTTTTTTTCTTTTCATCTTTAGGCGGAAGGTGTTGTGGCTTTGAATGGGCAATTTTTTTCTCCTTGCATTGTTTGCTATATTCTTCGTATGCCCCTTCATGTGTGTGTCTGTGGGGCTGAGTGAAAGCTCCTCAGCTGTCCACGCCTCTAAGGAGTGCTCAGGCAAGTACATTGCCTCTGAGGCTCCATCGGCTTAATGTCATCTTCGAGTTCTACCTCTTGCACATCCGCCTCGGCCAAGATGATAGCTTCATGTACATTCTGTGGTGGCTTGTTGGATTTTGGAAGAGCATGAGCACCTGTCATTGGAATGTCCTCGTACGGTTTCCAAATGGTGGTGTTATAAACCTTAGGTAGCGTGAACTTCGATTGGATCCGCAACTTCTGAAGTTCAGCTTGAGACAGAATAGAACTTGTCTCTTTCATGAGCTGCAGCAGGTTGGTGTAGTCAACAAAATCCCCATTAGATATCATGCCAACACAACTGACAAATGTTATGACATAGAGGTAACTGGTGGGTTGTTGTTTCAGTTCAGGCGGCAGGGGAGCAAGGACTTTTTCCATCCAAGGCATGCCATGCCATGGTCTCTGTACTTTTCCAGGTTTCTGGAGTAAGAAAGGGACATCCTCTTCACTTCCACGCAGACTTTCATCGTCATTTCTGTGACGGCACCATGGGGGGAGGGTGTGCTATTGCCAACTTGGACCTGAACGTAGTCCCTGAAGTTCCAGCAAATCCACCTGGTGCTTTTGAAATCTCTGAACTTCAACACAGGTATGAAGTTTATCTTTGTTTCAGCAAATCCTTGCAGAAGACATTCCATTGCCAACACTCTCAACCAACTCTTTGCTCTGGCAAAGGTGTTTGGCACTGGGAAGGAGTCCTTTGTTGACAGGTCCTCGCAAAGAGCAACCAGAAGCCTGTCAGTCTGCCAGGTGGTTTTGTCGACTCCAGCGCCATCATGGGCATGTCTTAATTTTGCTTGAACAGGTTGTCTAAAAGAACTTTGATGAGACCGCTCTCATCTCCCCAGTTACGGAGGGCTCTGCATCAAGTGTCTGACAGAGAGGAAAAAGACATTCTATGAGCAATTTTTGGAGGTGCTGCTTGGTCCAGTGGTGAAGAGGAGTTGGGATTTCCTCAGACATTGCACTTGAGTGTGTCCAATGAAACCCCTCTGGTGGCTGAGGCTTTTGTCACTTTCCGTGCTTGTTCCTAGGGACACGCTCAGCTGGAAATGTACTGGTGACAGAGGATGGCCATATATAATTTCCGCTATGGCCAACTCAAACTGGAAAGCCTGCCACACAGGATTGTAACGGGCCACCCCTTCATTTTGCTGGTACAGCTCCTTCCGCGTTTCCACCAAGTATGCCATGACCTCACGCAGGACTCTGGTCAGACTCTCATTGGAGCTATCCTTGAGGTTTAATCGGTCCAGTTATCAGCCATGACAACTCTGAGGTGGGTGAATTTTTTTGTACCACATCCGTTTAGAATAGAATAGAATAGACTTTATTGATCCCACAGTGGGGAAATTCACTTGTCACAGCAGCACCATCACTCAAAGGGTAATTAGAAGAAAGATAAAAAAAACAAGGATACATCTATATACACATAGGCAGTAATCTAGTATTGTAATCTTAGATCACTAAAAAAAACACAAATAAAAGATGAAAACAAACTTGGTACCAACACTAGGCAGCATACTGTAAGAGACACAGACAACAATGTGAATCCGGTATTGCACAAGTATAGAACACATACTGAATATTGCATTGGTAATGTTATTAATTAATTTAATTAAAGCTTGAAATTGAGAATAATTAGGGGTGCGTCTTTTGGATATGCGGAAGTCTTTTGGATTGTCGGAAGAGCCGAGGAGCTAACTAGCCTTTTTGCTCTGGGGAAAAACCGGAAGGACACAGGGCCCTTCATCCCCCGGCGTACTTTATAGTCACTGGGCGTCACATTAGCTGTGTTCGGCCAGTTCTTGTGCCGTGTGTGGTCATGTTGGAATGTTAATTTTGATATTGTTGGGCAGAAATGGCTTGTTGTGGCATTGGTTGCACTAACAGAGGGTCCAAGAACTCTCCGCTCCATTTTTATAGGTAAGTAAAGTTATATTTTTATATTTTCGACTACTGACGCTCTGAAGCTAGTTTAGCTTAGCAAAGTAGCTAGTTAGCCATCGTTTAAACTTTGGTAAACTTTCTGTTACCAAGTCTGACAATAAGTGGATCAAATACTGCAGCTCGGCAGATTTCCGCGATGGAAAGAAGTAGACAGATGCGTGTCAGCGACAGTTTTTGGAGCAATTTCTCCTCAATATCATCCAGACCGAGGCAAAAAGGGTTACAGTATGCAGTGGAGGGATACATTAGTGTCGGCTCCGCTGAGCAAAGCGTAGCAGGGAACAAGGAGTTGGGAGTTTGGGAGAAGGCGGAGTCCGGGGACGCGTGGATCCGAGGAACGGTGGCGGCGATGCGGTGTCCCTGTGAGCTGTCAGATGTCAGATGATCTGAGCTGCAGGCAGCTCTAACGGAGAAAAGCTCTGCATCGCTCAGTTGATCATCTCAGCTGAGTTTATAAAATGTAACTTTTTATGCCCGTGTTTACTTTCATTTTTAGTTCCCGGCCGGAGCTCGGCATTAATTCATCACGTGATCTTGACACCACCCGCTGTTGCGCCAATAGACTTAATGTGCGTTTATAAGACACACGGTTGAGGTAATATTACGCTGATTTGCCGGCACGGTGTGTCTTATAAAGGATAGTCTGGGAGGCGGACCTCCGCCCAGCCGCGGGCGGGGGGAGCACTCATGCTTGGCTGTTGCTGGTTGAGCTCGATGAGGTTCTGAAGGGAAACGAAGGAGACATGACTACTATCGAGGCTAATGCTTAGTAGTAAATTAGGCTTAGCTTCATCATTTTGTTTGGAGTTGTCGTATAGTAACGGTTGCTATGATGTGTGATTGGACAATAGCCGTTTTGGGGGCGGGGCCGGCGAAAGGCTAATTGAACCATTAGCCATAATACACTAACAAATGTTACATTGCAGCGTTTTCAGCATAAGAATCTTTCTTAATTCAAAAAGTTAGTTTTTACTCCCTTGAAATGCCTGTGACTAGGGTGTGATGTGAGAACAATTCCTATCATGTTATTCTTTTACATATTATAGTTACCATGAGGTAAAGCAAAACTTAAATGTGTAACATTATACACTGCTCACAAAAATGAAAGGAACACTTTAAAGAAGCACATTAGATGCATCAGATCTCAATATGAAGTTGGATATCTATACAAATAACGACAGGGCAATGTCTTAGGAACAAAAGGATGCCAAGTCTTTTAATGGAAATAAAGGTTTTCAGCCTACAGAGGGCTCAATTGTGTAGACACCCTAAAATCAGAGTGAAATGAAGATGTGGCAGGCTAGTCCATTATTTCAAAAACTTAATTTCTGCAACTCAAAATGCTTTTCAGTATCTTGTGTGGCCCCCACGAGCTTGTGTGCATGCTTGACAACGTCGGGGCATGCTCCTAATGAGACAACGGGTGGTGTCTTGTGGCATTTCCTCCCAGATCTGTGTGAGGGCATCCCTGAGCTCTTGTACAGTCTGAGGAGCAACCTGGCGCCGCCTAATGGACCCAAACATAATGTCCCACAGATGTTCTATTAGGTTTAAGTCAGGGGATCGTGAAGGCCATTCAATTGTTTCAATTCCTTCATCCTCCAGGTACTGCCTGCATACTCTTGCCACATGAGGCCGGGCATTGTCGTGCATTAGGAGAAAACCAGGACCTACTGCATCAGCGTAGGGTCTGACAAAGGGTTCAAGGATTTCATCTGGATACCTTATGGCAGTCAGAGCACCATTTCCTAGGCAGTAGAGGTCTGTGCGTCCCTCCATGGATATGCCTCCCCAGACCATCACTGACCCACCACCAAACCTGTCATGTTGAACGACGTTGCAGGCAGCATAACGTTCTCCTTGTCTTCTCCAGACTCTTTCACGTCTATCACAGGTGCTCAGGGTGAACCTGCTCTCGTCTGTAAAAAGTACAGGGCGCCAGTGGCGGACTTGCCAATTCTGGTGTTCTTGAGCAAATGCCAGTGGAGCTCTACGGTGCTGGGCAGTGAGCACAGGGCCCACTACAGGACGTCGGGCCCTCAGGCCATCTTCATGAAGTCTGTTCCTGATTGTTTGGGTAGAGACATTCACACCAGTGGCCCTCTGGAGGTCATTCTGTAGGGCACGAGCAGTGCTCAGCCTGTTCCGCCTTGCACAAAGGAGCAGGTATCGGTCCTGCTGATGGGTTGTGGACCTTCTACGGCCCTGTCCAGCTCTCCGAGAATAACCGCCAGTCTCCTGAAATCTCCTCCATGTTCTGGAGATTGTGCTGGGAGACACATTAAACCTTCTTGCTGCAGCACGTGTGGATGTGCCATCCTGGAGAAGTTGGACAACCTGTGCAACTTCTGTAGGGTTAAGGAATCGCCTCATGCTGCCAGTAGAGATAATTACTCAAGCCAAAACTAGCACGAGTGGAAAACCAGCCAAAAAAGATCAAGAGGGAGAAACTTGAAATGACCTCCACATGTTAAACCAGTCCTGTTTTGAGGGTTTTGTAATTGTTGCCACTTTAGTGCACCTGTCGTTAAGTCCATGAACACCAATACAGCTGAAAGTGATTAACAATGCCCTCAGCTGCTTAATCAACCAGAAAATTATCAGACAGGTTTCATTGATTTCATGCCAGGCCCAATAAAAAAAGTGTTCCTTTAATTTTTGTGAGCAGTGTATATNNGTCAAAGAATTTCTATGCTTCTCTATTTCATTCTGTATCACACACACACTCACACACACACACACACATTTGAACACACCCACTACCTTATCTCTTACTTTAAATAAACTGTGTTGGCAGCCGCTCTGGGCAGACTGTACTCTGTCCTGAGTTGGTCTGTCATCCTTTGCAAATGATTCTGTGTGGTTTATTGTCTCTCTTATTTCCTCAGTTCCGGTTGGGGTAATTGACAAAATCCCTGACATAAATTGGTCCTTCGAGCGGAGCCTGGTCATCTCGCTGTCGACGCCAAACGCCACCGCCGGACGTAGTCGCGACACATCAAAATCCTCCAGCGCCCTGCTTTCGCTGGGGGTCGGCGTTTGGACTGTGACGTCGCCAGGGGGCCACCAGGTCTGCGAACTCAAACAGCTGAGCTGGGGAGATCTGGTGAGACATTTTGTTGTGTGTAGATCCTGACTCAGAGTACCCTAAAGTTTGGCTTTTGAGCGTTTGGCCGATATAAACGCAATTAGTGGCAGGTCTTTGGGCATTTTGCCAGGAAATAAACGCTACTCTGGACTTATATGCTATTAACTTGGAGCACCCTAAATTATGGCTTTTGGGCGTTAGGCCTTATTATAAACGCTGATATTGGCAGGTTTTGGGCGTTTTGCCGTGGAATAAACGCTATCTCCAGTTATATGCTATTGACACAGAGTACCCTAAATTGTGGCTTTTGGGCGTTTTGCCTTGAGATAAACGCTGTTTGGCAGGTTTTTGGGCGTTTTGCCAGGAAATAAACGCTACTCTGAAGTTAAACAGCTGTGATAGATACGCCGGTAAGGGAACCGTGGGGGTTCCGGATGGTTTTTGAGCGTTTTTGACCGTGATAAACGCAATCTCCTGTTGTATGTCAGTCTGTCTGTCTGTCTGTCTGTCTGTCTATCTGGTTGTTCATTGGTTGTTTGCTGTTGAATGTGTGAGAGAGTGAATGGACTTATAACTTCCTTATAGTGAGGGGAGCTTATAACTCATTTTGCTCACGCACTTCTCGTACCGGTGGTCTGGGTGTTATAGAGGTTGGTTTTCACACCATAAATTGAATCTCGCTGTGTTTCCTACACAGTAGAAGGGCAGATTCAAAAAGCCTGACTCAGACTTTGTGCCGGGGGAGTTGTGTTGTGATCTACGTCATCATGGGGAACAAATCTTCCCAAATACCTTTAAATAAAGACGGTGCATTTATGGAGGCCAAAACGCCTCAATGTGGTGAAATTTCTAGAAAATGGATTAAGAGCCATGGTTTTTCTGGTAATCTGCTTGTTGCAGACATTTTGAAGCTTCAGGGTGATCTTAAAATTGAGATTATAAAGGCAAAGAAAGAAGGCAGTAAGAGCAAGCTGAAAACTGAGTATGAGTTCTCTGACTTGTGGCTGCAGGAGGCGTCCCGGAGGGTGAGAAATAGGGAAAGGCGAGCTGCACAGAAAGCTCAGAAAAAGCAAAACAGAGATAGCCAGGTCTTGGGCTTGATAACATCGGAGGAGGAGACCATATTGTTGATGAGACGGAGAGGCGTAGGAGGGGCGGGGCACTCGCCAGCTGCCTCTGCTTCATTCGTCGCTCCCTGTGATGACGCAGAGCAGTTGCCTCCTCCACCGCCTCCTACTCCACCTCCTCCGCCTCCTCCACCGCCTCCCCCAACGCCCCCGCCTCTGCTGTGTGGGCATGAGCAGGGGGGGGGGAGCAAATTCTTCTGGGCAGATAGTAAAACACCAGACAGCTGCTGAGAAAAGGAAGGCAGAGGCCCACATCCTGAGGCCAGACGGTTACTTAACTAGGCAGGCACAGGCTGAGGGGACATCAAATACAACAGCCACAGATCAGATTAAAGCGGAAGATGCCACTTCTGGTATTTACCCTCTCGTGCAGGTTGCAAATCCACGTTATGGTGTGGAGCCTGAAGCTAACCCAACAATCTCTGTTTACCGACCTTGGACCCAGGCTGATATAGTGCAGGCTGCAAATGGTTTGACTGGGGTCAGTGATGATGTATACCAGTTCTGCTCTGATTTGCATGAGCTCAGGGGCAGTTTTTGTTTAAATGGTATAGAAATCTATAAAGTCATTCAGAATGCCTTGGGTCTCCGTTGGGGCAGAGTGCAGGGTGATTATACAGGAGTTGGGACAGATAGAGCACCTTTAGCTGCAGGGTCTATGGAGCTGTCAGCTCAGCTAGACCCACTATTAGAGAGAATTAAGACACATTTTAAGAAAACAGCTGACTATGGTAAAATTAGTGAGACAACACAGAAACCAGACGAAAGCCCCTCAGATTTCTTGTGCAGACTTGAGCCTATTTTCAAATGCAACTCAGGGATACCTTATAATGCTGAAGTACAGGAAGCATACCAGCAGGGGTTAAAAAAAGCGTTTTTAGACGGCTTGCTTCCCCCTGTCCGTACATTCGTGGATAAACATTGGGTACACAAACCACGAGGCTCAGTTGCCGACGCCGTTGAACAAGCATCCCATGCAATGAAACACATAACATCGAATAGTGGTGATAACACATTCGTGAGCACAGATAGCACAGATGACACTGTAGCTTATGCTTACCAATCACGTTATGTGCCAAGGGGCAGACAGCAACCCGGTCGCAGGGGGAGAGGTAAAGCGTCTCGCCATGGTAACTGGGGCCGGGGGGATAACAATCTGGGCGAATTAACATGCTGGAACTGCAATCGGACAGGACATAAAGCTAGAAACTGCATGCTGCCACCATCATCTGACTCTAAGAGCAAGGTTAAGGTCATTGATAATCCAAACAGTAGGGATAACCCTTATTCGAGTTATCAAGCATGACTAGAGCCAGAAACTGATACAAAAGATACCTCAGAAACACTACCAAGGCCAGATCCCGCGGCGGCGCAGGAGGGCGATACGGATAACACGACTGTTGACATTTTTGCTGCACTCAGAAAGTGGACAGACATCTCCAAGGCTCCTACACGTGTTATCTTGTTTAATGGGAAACCGTTCAGCTGTCTGTGCGATACCGGAGCCTGTAGGACAGTTCTTACTGCACCTCCTCCTGAAACTAAGTTCTCATCCGATACGATTTTCATTAAAACTGCAGCTGGTCATGTTAAAAAACACAAACTAACCAGGCCCATTCAGGTTAAAGATCAGGAGACAGGAGCTAACACTCACATACCATTGCTAATAGACTCCACATGTCCTGTCAATCTACTCGGACGAGACCTCATGATGAAATTAGGCATTTCTGTCGTATGCACACCTGAAGGCATGACTTCTGAAATAAATCCACCAGATTCACAAGACATTCTCGTGTTAAAGGGTGATGGGGAACCTCATTACTGGTGGTCCTTGGACGTGACGTCGACACATGTGTCTAAGGAGCTAGCAGACTTAGCTTTTGCTAAAGCTAGTGCAATGAATTATGACCAGTTCGGTGAATCTGATCGCATGCCACCTGCTGAGTTACATGTCACACTCAGGTACAAAAAGGAGCCTGGGCCTGACATGCAATATGACACTAAAATTCACAAATTGACAGATCACACCATCACACTTCAACACCTGTACATAACACCACGGGGAAATGCGGTTTGTTCTGTTATCTTATCTCAAGAACAAAATCGCCTTTCTCGCGTCAGACCTGCTCACATGTCTGTGCTAAAAGACAGAAATCGCCCTTGGAAAAGCATGAGTGACCTCCTTGCTGTCGCGATAAGCGAAAAATATGATACAGATGACCCTGACGGCTGGAAGCGCAGCTCGTCAGGAAAATGCCGCCGCACACTAGGCTGGAAGATAAGAGTGTCTCCAAACACACATTTACACGCATGAGACAAGCCAGATACGTCCTTGACGTGCGCAGTGGCACTGGAGGACTATCCGGAGCTAAAAAACATTCTAAATGACCTGTGGTCAAAAGGCCCAACTGATGTAGGACTGATAAAAGGATGTTTACCCGTTAAGGTGCAAGAAAAATCACACTACAGACCGCAAGTAAGACAATATCCCATCAGCAGAGAGGCTGAGGAGGGTATTGCACCTGTGATTGAAAGCATGCTCCAGGCAGGCATAATCAGACCTGCACCTGAGTTCGTGTGTCTTTCGCCAATCTATCCTGTACGGAAGCCTGGCAGAGACACGTGGAGGCTCATCCAAGATCTCAGGCTAGTAAATCAGTCTATTGTCCAAATAGTGTCTGATGTGCCCAACCCACACACTATTTTGAACCAAATCACACCTGATAAAAAATGGTTCACTGTTATTGATTTGAGTAATGCGTTTTTCTCAGTACCCTTGCACCCGGAGTCCCAGCATTGGTTTGGCTTCATTTTCCAGGGTAACAAATACACCTTCACAAGATTTGCCCAGGGGTACGCGAATGCGCCCTACGAATACACAAAGGCGCTAAGAGCTTCCATGTTTAGCTGTGTGCTCCCTGAACATTCACAAATCTTACTATATGTAGATGACATTCTGATCGCATCAGAAACAGAAGCAGCATGCAGAGAAAGCACTTTACACGTTTTGCAGCACCTTTATGAGCAAGGTCACAAGGTTTCACTCAGTAAGCTTCAGCTATGGAGACCTTCAGTGACCTATTTAGGTCACACCCTGTCCGGTGAGGGAAAAGCTCTGTTACAAACTCGGAAAGCTGCGATACAGGAAGCTGCTAAACCTGTAACAAAGATACAGATGATGTCATTCTTAGGGCTCGCTAACTTCTGTCGCACTTGGATTCCTGACTTTGCATTTATGGTATCGCCTCTCCAGAATATCATTTATGGCAAAGATCTAGCTTTAAATGACAAAATCTGCTGGACACCTGAAGCAGAAGAAGCTTTTGTGCATTTAAAGCAGCTGTTGCAGACTGATGTTGTCTTGGCACTACCAGATTACTCTAAGAGGTTTTTTCTCTCTGTTTATGCAGCGTCCGGTCACATGAAAGCGGTTCTGACTCAAAAGCATGGCAGTCAGCACAGGCCGGTAGCTTATTATTCTAAGAAGCTAGATTCGATAGCGGCAGGTCTGCCCAGCTGTGTCCAGGCCTGCGCTGCAGCTTCTGAAGCAGTTAGTCAAAGCTCTGACATCGTTCTGCTGCATCCTCTAACACTGCAAGTACCGCATTCCGTGGCACTAGTTTTGTTGCAAACAAATCTACCTTTTCTGACACACAACAGACATCTGACATATGTCTCCACATTGTTGTCACAGGCACACATTGAGATAGTTCGTTGTAGCAGCTTGAATCCAGCAACTCTGTTACCAACACACACAGACGGGGACCCACACTGCTGCAGAACACACACACATGAGCAAACAAAGCCTCGTGTTGACATACTGGACATTCCACAGGCTGGCTTCTTTTCTCTCTATGTGGATGGTTCAGCGGCTAAGGATGCCATGGGCAGGAACCGTGTTGGGTATGCTATCACCACCCAGACTTCTGTCATAGAAGCCAGACCTTTACCCTCTAACTGTTCAGCACAGGTTGCTGAACTTGTCGCTGTCACTAGGGCGTGTCAGCTGTACGAAGGGCGTGACATTAACATTTTCACTGACAGCCAATACGTTTATTCCTCTGTGCATCATTTTGCACAAATATGGAAGAATCGAGGCATGATAACATCCAGTGGGAAAAAACTGACACACGCGTCGAAACTGTTGGAGCTTCTGGATGCAGTCCAGCTTCCAACCCGCCTGGCCTTGTGTAAATGTCAGGCTCATCAAACTGATAACTCAGAGGTCTCCAGGGGAAACTCTTTTGCAGATCAGTGTGCAAAGCTTGCAGCTCAAGAGCTCCCCCTGCCGGAGACTTCATTTTACTGCACAGACACTTTGACAAGGGACATTTTACAGGACGCACAGGTTTCAGCCTCTGACCAGGAACAGAAATCCTGGATTAAGTTTAACCCTATCTCGATTAATGATGTCCTACACGTAAAAGACAAGCCCATTCTTCCCAAATCACTGTTCGCGACTGCAGCTTTGATAAGTCACGGATTAAGTCATGTTTCTGCGGGAGGAATGGGACAGTTGATAAACACATCTTTCCACACTGTAAACTTTTCTTCTTTTGCTAAAGACTTCTGTCGGAAATGTTTGATTTGTATGAAAAACAATGCTCAAGGCCGTTTACGGCCGAAAAGGGGAAGTTTTCCGACGCCAGAATACCCATTCCATACTATACACATGGATTTCATTGAATTGTCACAGATGCATGGAGTGAAATATTGCCTTGTGGTGATTGATGCATTATCTAAATGGCCAGAAATTTACCCTACAAAGAAATGTGACGCTTTGACAGTGGCAAAGGTGTTGTGCAATCATTTTTTCCCTACTTATGGAATTCCTTCTGTTATCAGATCAGACAATGGAACACATTTTGTTAACGAGGTGATGACTAGATGTTCTGAGACACTGGGGATTGAGTTAAAACGACACTGTGCATACCACCCTGCTTCAGCCGGTCTCGTGGAACGGACTAACGGTACTATAAAGAACAGGCTGGCAAAAACAGTGGCGGAGACAGGCTTTCCCTGGCCTGACTGTGTGTCACTGGTAAAGCTTTGGATGAGGGTAACAGCTCCCTCTGGTGGACCAACACCATTTGAGATAGTGTATGGGCGACGATTTCCGTTCCCATACATCACCAGCCCAGTTGACCGCAGTGACAGAGAAAATACACTTGCAGATTGGATGATTAAAATGTTCTCTGAAAAACATGTCAAGGAATGCAATAATCTGCCAGAACCTTCTTGTGCTTTCTCGCCCACACAGATCTTGAAACCAGGAAATTGGGTCCTGATCAAAGTGCTTAAACGAGACAACTGGAGTTCACCACGTTGGGACGGTCCATTTCAAGTATTGCTCGTTACCCCCACCGCTGTGAAAGTTGCTGAGAGGCCATCTTGGATCCATCTTTCTCATTGTAAGCTCATCGAAGTCACCTAACCGCCTCTAGGGCGGCACCGAAGTCCGGGCTTCAAAGGGGCTCCAGTACAATAGGTCGGGGCGTCTCAAACCTGGTGAAGATGGAAGACTGCTACAGGCGCACGATTTGCCTTGCCATAACGGTGATAACGGTGGCTTACATGACAGCATTATGCCTCTCGGCACTCGACGGACGGATTGGATCAGCGGCTGTTGTCTGGGGCACGAGAGATGGGACTAAGGTTGAACCTACATCTATGGTGGGACGGGGCCCCACCCTGCCCACCGACCTTAGCGATGGACCGTCTCCAGCACTTGCGGACCCGTCTGGTCGTCACAGGAAGACAAGGAAGAAGAGGAATTCTCGATTGGGATGGAAGATCAGGACCCACACACCCAAACTGGACCCTGGTTTCGCGGTTCCTGGAATGGAGGGAGTTCGTCTGGGCGCACCACTGTCGGAAGGGAACTTCTGGTTTGCATCGATCACTGCCATCGTCCGAGCAGCACAAGTCAACACGTCATGCTATGTCTGCTCACTGATACCACACACCCTCAAGGAGTCATCACTTCTACGGCCTGCAGCGTTAAGTTCAGTTGATGTTTTTTGTATTCTGTATGGCTTAGCTCATCCACGACAATCCACTGACCCAAATGATCTTTGGTTGCGTACAGACACTTCTGCTCTGAGGCAGTGTTCCTCATGGCATGACAATTTGATCAGACTCAATAGTACTGATGTTTCTGCAGACCCCACCGGGAGACTCACACAACCCGTAGCTACAATAGGCACACGCTTCCTTCCTGGGAATCACTCTTTTTGCTTCAGAAGGTCACCTAGAGCCAATATTCCCAGTGTTTATGTAGGTGAGATTAATGCCACCAGATGTCATCTCCTCCTCAGGTCGGCTTGTTCCTGGCGCATCACAGGAAACCCACTCTGCCTGCCATTGTTTCCTGGCCGAGCTCGAGGACACCATCTGCAGGACTCTTTCGGTAATTACACCATAACCTGGCCGTCTGATGGAGGTTGTACCAGCCCCACTAATGCGGCCTGGCTGTGTGGCAGCAACCTTTATCAGATATTGCCTCCAGGATGGGTTGGAACGTGTGCACTCATTCAATTGCACCCTGCAGTCACGCTGCATTCAAAGTTGCCATACGCACCCCACCATAAGGCTCGTGGCCGGCACAGGCGTGACTCAGACTCAGAAAAGGTGGTTGTTGGTGTGGGTGCTAAGTTCTNCTGTGCAGGTGAAGGAGGTTTAGTGTCTGACCTTTGAGGTGCAGCTACACACCTGTGGAGGGTTTATTAAACCCCTAACGCTGTCAGAGGGCTGTGGTGCAGTCACACATTCATTTGGTGTCTTTACTCAACAAATGTGCAGATGAGACCCAGGTCCACATCACCAAACACATCCTGAAGACCGTGTGCACAGATATGACCAACATCCTGGTGAACTTCCTGGCTGCAGACCTGATGATGTCAGTGGAGAATCCCTGCACCATCACCAACGAGGTGCCTGATTCTCCTGCTGGGAGACGTGAACACACCTGTGGAGGTACACTGGTTTAACGTCTGATATGTGGTTTCAGGTCAGAGTGAAGATCTTGGGGAAACTGTCAGAGGAAACCAAAGGACCCCTCATGAAGCTGCACAACTCTCTGAATGGAAAAGTAAGCCGGCTTTCCTGCTGCTGGTCTTTTTATTTCCTCCAGAATGGGTTTGGTGGGTGGGTGGGGCTAAGTCGTGTTGGGGCGGGGCTGTTGCCTCCTCTGGCGATTACTATTATTATTATTACTGAAGAATGTTATGGAAATCAGACTAATAATAAAATGCAGTTCTGTAAACAAATATGAGGACCTACTGCTAACGCGTTATGTTGCTATTCATCCATCCATCCATGTATGTCCGCTTAACTGGAGTTGGGTCACAGGGCACCAGCCTCTTGGGCCAGCTCCTCCGGGGGAATCCCAAGGCGTTCCCTGGCCAGCTGAGAGACACAGTCCCTCCAGCGTGTCCTGGGTCTTCCTTTGGGTCTCCTCCCGGTTGGACGTGCCATGAAAACCTCACCAGGGAGGCGTCCAGGAGGCATCCTAACCAGATGCCCGAGCCACCTCAACTGGCTCCTCTCGATGTGGAGGAGCAGCGGGTCTACTCCGAGCCCCTCCCAGATGACCGAGCTTCTCACCCTATCTCTAAGGGAGAGCCCAGACACCCTGTGAAGAAAACTCATTTCAGCCGCTTGTATCTATGATCTCGTTCTTTCAGTCACTACCCAAAGCTCCTGACCATAGGTGAGGGTAGGAACGTAGATCGACCGGTACAACGCCCGCATCACTGCAGACGCAGCACCAATCTGTCTATCGATCTCATGATCCATCTTTCCCTCACTCGTGAACAAGACCCCAAAATACTTTGTGTGTGTGAGTGTGTCTGCTCTGCCTTCTCAAACCCCCAATGCATCATGACAGACGTCTGCTCATACTGAGCCAGGTTCTGTTGGAGGTTTCTTTCTGTTAAAGGGGAGTTTTCCTCTCCACTGTCGCTACATGCTTGCTCAGTCTGAGGATTGCTGTAGTCACTCAGTGTGTTCACATGCACATCTAAGCTGATATACAACATTAAACTGGGAGCATTTATCCTAGTTTACGTGTCCAAACTGAATTATTGAATCAAGTTTGTTCCACTCCGGGACACTAGGTGGTGACATGCGCCCTTTTGTGTCGGTATTCTTCTGGTTAGCTTGTAGCAACACAGATAGTAAACAAACACTGGCGGGAGTGAAGCAGACGGGGTAAAAACAGGATCTGAACAATGGCTGAAGCAATAGACAACAACAACGCTGCAGCACAGCTGGTTTGGTACGTACTGGACTGTTTGATGGTGTTACTTTGTGGTGATGATATTATTAATCCAGTTTCGTCACTTCCAGAAGTAACCGGTATCAGCTTGACTGAGCCGTTTACATGCAGATGCAGTTGGGTTCTTACCGCATTATCTAGGTACTTCAGCCAGACTAACGCGTTTACATGCATTTAAAAAATGACGTCAGTCTATTTTTGGCAATAGTTTGGTTTTCTGATGTGTGTGTAAACACACTGAGTAACACACTGAAACTTTAACTACCTGACTTAATGAACTGAACGCGCTAAAGTAGGTTCAGTCGGAATGTTTACTTTGTGAAGTGACTTGAGATGACTCTTGTGAATTGGTGCTATATAAACAAACTGAATTAAATTGAATGTATTGAGACTATTTCATTTATTCTAAATAAAGAAGATTATTTACCAGATGTTAATTTAGTCACATTAAACCAGCTGCTGCGGGGCCTGGTTACCCAGAATCCTGGAGTGGTACAGAAGACACCTGAAGACCTGCTGATGGCTGGAATAGACGTGTTCCTCTGTCGGTGCTGGAGACATTCTGTACATCCAGAACAGGAACGTCCTCAACGTTAGTTGTGTTTTAAAACCTCAAAGGTGCTGGTGGTTACACACACACACACAGAGTTTCTTTCATCCTTAGGACGTGTGTGTGTGTGTGTGTTTTATGTGTGTCTTTGAACAAAGGGACTGATATTTCTGTTTTATTAGAATTGTTTGTTCTGTTCGGCTGTTTTGCTTTTAACATTTTATAAATAAATGTCCTTCATAATAAATTTCTTCTCCTTTTTAAACCACTGAGGTTAGGTGATGAAATCTAAAACACCTCTGTGTTTTTTATTCTAGACCCTGGAAGACTTCCTCTCCAACCTGGAAACCTGTGCTGAGGTCTGCAGCTTCATGGTTAAGAAGGGGGACAAGAAAAAGGAGAGGTAATGATTCTGCTTTCTGCTGATGCAGCTGCAGAAGCCTGTTCTGATGTGTGTGTGTGTGTGTGTGTCCCAGACAGGCACAGTTCCTGCACCGCCAGGCTCTGACTGAGCAGCTGAAGGAAACGGAGGATCCAGCTCTGGTCCTCCACCTCACCAGCGTGCTGCTTTTTCAGGCCAGCACCCACTGCATGCTGCACGCTCCGGGCCGCTGCGTCCCTCAGATCATTGGCACGCTCACGGGCCGAATATCCCCTGTACGTCTCCCTCACACACACACACACACACACACACTTTGCTATGTAGAGTTACTATGGTGACCACCCTCCCAAAGCAATCGTATACCTTCAAACATAACACAGGTGTGTGCGTGAACACGAGACTCAGCCTCTGATTAGAGACGGCTGAAGTCAGTTACAGTGTCGAGCCGTAACAGACGTGTGTGCGCGCGTGTGTGTGTTCAGGAGCAGCAGCAGCTGCTGTCGGCCTACCAGAGCCTGGTGGTGAAGCAGCTGGTGAGTCAGAGTCAGGACAGGAAAGAGGAGCCGGACCAGGAGGAGGCAGCCCAGAGCATCTGCACACAGCTCAGGACTATGACCCGCCAGGTGAAGGACCTGGTGCTGTCCCAGAAGAAGACCTCTATCTCTGAAGACTGAATGATTAAAACAGGAGGAGGACGCTCAGTGGATAATTTTATGATCTTATTGCTGCTCAGTCAGCTGCTAATCCTGCAGTTTGTTAATAATTCATGTCAGTTCAATAAAGCTGCTGTGTGGGTTAGAAGTTCTGACCTGAACCAGTCTGGATCACTGTGTTTATTAGTCTACTCCCATCATCATTATTATTGTTGTTGTTGTTATAATAATAATTATTATCACTGTTATTATATGTAGTAGTGGTGTCATCAACATTATCATTAGTAGTATTAATATCATCATTACCGTAAACATGAAGGCGTGGTCTGGCTCCTCTTCTCAAATCAAATTTTATTTATGAAGCGCATTTCATACAATAAGTGCAACACAAAGCGCTGAACAATTAAAAACAACCACACAATAGTCAAATTCCCACCCCTCCCCACAGATCAGCATCCAAGATCCCTTATATCTCCCTCTTCCCACCCCAATCCCATCCCACGCACACACACTCACACACACATACACACACACACACTCTCAAGAGCTAAAATGAAAGGACAACTGGCTGATTATAGGTGTAATAGGCAAAAAAGAAAAGGGAAACGCCATCAAAAGGAGCCAGCTGCAGCAGGATTGGCAGCAGCCGCCCAGGCACCACCACATGGCCACCAGCTCAGTGGCCTAGTGGTTTGAGTATCCGCCCTGATACTGGGAGATCGGGGTTCAAATCCCGGTCAGGTCATACCAAAGACTGAAAAAATGGGACCCAATGCCTCCTCGCTTGACACTCAGCACTAAGGGGTTGGGGGGTTAAACCACCAAATAGTTCCCGAGCGCGGCCACAGCTGCAGCTCACCGCTCCCCACCATGGGGACCTGTGTGTGTGTGACAACTAGTGGGACTTTAACTTTAAGAGGAGGCACAAGAAGCTCCCAGGCAGCCACAGCCAGCCGCCCCTCCCGGGGCAGCTGTCCCCCACAGAGGAAACACTGGTAGAACCTTAAAATGATTAAGNTCTCTGGACTGTTCCCCTGGTGGGGCACGGTTAATAACGCACATAAAATAGATCACCTGCACGTTGAGCTGGAAAACCTGACTGACTTCGCGTCCCACGGGTTTTCGGCTTTTCCACCTTTCATGGTAGCTACCAGGAACATGTTAATGCAACACCAACTCGCCCTTGATCTGCTATTGGCCTCTGAAGGGGGCCTTTGTCATGTCGTCTCGCACACTCTAGGTTCCAGGTGTTGCACCTTCATACCTGACACATCAGGCAATGTCACAGCTGCCATTGCACACATGAATAGCCTCTTGTCTCACATGAAGGCTGAAGAAACCAGTGTTCCGAGTGGATCCACCTTTTGGCAATGGCTGTATCCCAGTTCATGGTACCAGTTGTTACTGACATATTTGGTTCCTGTCATTATTTTTCTAGTTTTTCTTGCTGTATTTTCATGCTGCATCGTGCCATGTATCAAAAGTTGTATCACCAATATGATTAATGTTTCTCTTGTTCAATATTCTGCTGCTTTGACTCCCGCACCTGCCACTCCTATTGATATTGATGTTTCTGATTTGACCGGTATTCCGGTGTCCCAACTGTAAATGATGATTTTTACTCTACGTTTTTACTGGAATGATGCTTTGGATGAAGTTATTAGTGTTGTGGTCTTAATCACTGACTACAGCACTGCTGGAGCATCACATTCTGTGATTCCCCAACATGTGATTGCTTCTACTGATTTCACGTTCAGAACCGAGGTTGATTGTTTTGATTCTGCTGTTGAAGCTTATTTTCGGTGTATTGATTTGCTCTCCTTGTACCGCCTCGGTGTGCATGATTTTCAGGACGAACACCTGTCCTGGTTTTATCCATTCCCCCTTCCCTAAAGTCATGATTAATGAAGCTTTCATAGAAAATGGTGACAAGTTATGAAAGTGGATGATATTTCATGCATGTTATGTATAAATACCATAAACAGGAGGGATTATGTCAAAGAATTTCTATGCTTCTCTATTTCATTCTGTATCACACACACACTCACACACACACACATTTGAACACACCCACTACCTTATCTCTTACTTTAAATAAACTGTGTTGGCAGCCGCTCTGGGCAGACTGTACTCTGTCCTGAGTTGGTCTGTCATCCTTTGCAAATGATTCTGTGTGGTTTATTGTCTCTCTTATTTCCTCAGTTCCGGTTGGGGTAATTGACAAAATCCCTGACACACATTAAACCTTCTTGCTGCAGCACGTGTGGATGTGCCATCCTGGAGAAGTTGGACAACCTGTGCAACTTCTGTAGGGTTAAGGAATCGCCTCATGCTGCCAGTAGAGATAATTACTCAAGCCAAAACTAGCACGAGTGGAAAACCAGCCAAAAAAGATCAAGAGGGAGAAACTTGAAATGACCTCCACATGTTAAACCAGTCCTGTTTTGAGGGTTTTGTAATTGTTGCCACTTTAGTGCACCTGTCGTTAAGTCCATGAACACCAATACAGCTGAAAGTGATTAACAATGCCCTCAGCTGCTTCATCAACCAGAAAATTATCAGACAGGTTTAATAGATTTCATGCCAGGCCCAATAAAAAAAGTGTTCCTTTAATTTTTGTGAGCAGTGTATTTTATTCCTCTGCACACACACGCACGCACGCACGCACGCACACACACACCATCATCACCCCACATCCTCACACCCAGAGTTGTTGTACTTATCTGCACCTGCATTGTACACTTGTTCAGCTGTGACTGCAAATACAAGTTAAATAAACCTGAGTGAATCACCCGCCGTGGGCTCAACTCCATACACCAACACGCACCTGAATTCAGGAAGCCAGTCTCCTTCCCTACAATTGTCTTATTTCATTTGCCCTCTTTATAATGTGTCAAGATGATTATTTGGTTATTATATATATATATATATGTATATATATATATATCTAGTCTTCTAAATTAGGGTTACTGGAAGTTAAAGTAAAACAATCAGGTTTTTTGTTCTCTTAACTGAAATATAACATGCTGTAGAAGTAACACCACAGAAAATATCAACCATCTATTTGATCAAAAACAAAACTGGACCTATTTACATATTTTTGTTTCTGCACCTTATCATTGTTTGATTTTTGCCTTTTAGTCAAAATTAATAAATATTTGCTTGAAGCCATTTAAGTAGTATCTTAAGTGTCTGGGTGTTTTTTTCTTTTGCAACATAAAGCTGTTTCAGTGAGGAAATTTAATAAAGATATGAATGCTATATCCAGAAGAGGGCAGAGTCGGACTACAAATGCAACAACTCCCCTGAGAATTAAGCCAATGTGATGACATCTTTCACATCTCTATGCTTAGAACAGACGCAAAACAGATAATCTAATGAAATAGTTCGTTTCAATTTTAATCTACTTCAATTCAAATGTGGTGATACAAATCTGGAGAGTGATCTGCAGCCTCGTCTTATTTTAGCTCCATGTCTTGCTGCAGATCAGCACCACGGACAGAGACACGTCCGTGGTGCTGATCTGCATTTCTACTATAACCGCAACCGCCGTGATGCTGTTGCGGGATAAGGTCCAGTCGTCCGTTTCAATCGTGTAGTCCAGGGCTACCAAGCCATGTGATTATAATGCCCCCCCCCCCTCCTCTAGGTCACCTTCTCACAGAGGATGGCACTTCCTGTTCAGGAATGAAGCCAAGTCCCGCCCACTCATGTGTGGGGTTTCCTTCTAACTGAAGGCGGAGCTGGTGGGACAAGAAGCTGGATTTCGTAATCATTCGCCTTTTCATCTAGGATTGCGTCACCGTGCGTACGTCAGACGAAGTGGAATGAAATTAGGAGGAGGAGGCAACTAAACTCTCATTGAATAAGGCTCGTTTTTCTTTTATAGTAACACCAACTTACCCCGAAACACACGCAGCAGCAGCAGCACAGTAGTAATACCAGCGCTGTGCTTCAGGCAGTTATGTAGCACAGCTCGCCCCGTGCGGTGGTAAACTGTAACAACAGGCCAGACAGAAAAAATAAAGACAAAAATAAATAAAACTGGCAGTAAAAGGATTTTAAAAGTGGTGTAAAACAAAATCCTCACTGTGACATTGCCATTGAAAATGCTGTTAAAAACAAAACAAAACAGGGTGAGGCTGCCTGTCAACTGGTCTGCGAGCCCTCAGCAGCAGGATGAGCTGCTGGAGCTCAGAACAAAAGCAGCTCACCGTCTTCTGCAGTTTCCATCTGATGCAAAGCTGTTATTAATTCATTTACTTATTTTAAATCTAGCCAGTAGTTTTTCAAATGAGCCAAATGTGTTTTTATCAACGTTCGTATTTGAAAACTACCTCGGCATTTACTCGTTATTGGTTAAGTAATGGGGACTTCTGCAGTGGGAAACGACAGCTGGCTTCACTAACTGGTGTTTCCTGCAGTAACGTGGGGTGATCAATATAGTGAGATGAGCAGGGATGGTGGAGCAGGAGAGCGAGGAGGGGAGGAGAGGAGAGGGGGTGGATCCGTCCCTGTTAGTGGAGCTCAGCCCGAGGAAGGCCCACCTTCAGCGATCATCTGAGGAGATCTCCAGTTTGGACGGTCGAGTTCAGAGGAGTGCGCAGGCCCGATCATTGGGGACAAGTCGGAGGCTGTCGGTACACAGGTGAGGATGCAGGTTTTATATTTTTGTTGTTATTATTCGTTCCATGGAGGTCAGCGTCGATCCTGGGAGCGTCGTCATGCAGACGCAGATGGAACAACCTGATTCTCAGTTCGGGAAAAACACGCACAGGTCTCAGCTGGATGCGGTAGACACGACCTGCTCCACTCAGGACGGAACTCAATCCGATTCTGCAGCCTTGGGCTATTTTCTCCTGATTGTTCTCATTTGGATGGCATCGCGGCTGGTTGGACTGTACTGTAACATTTGTCGTGCCTCCCTTCCCCCAGCAGCGTGCTCTGAATTAAACTACACACTCTAATTTAATATGCTTAATAAAATAGACAAAATATGCCAGACGTCTTCCTGCCAGTTGCATTACACACGAGCAATAATTAATGCGCGCCCCCTCCACTAAGCATTTTATTGAAATGTCTTCCTTTGAATATTTCATGCTCTGATGATGATTTGAAAAAGGGGGTGAATGCATGAGTGAGCAGAGGGCTTTTACTAGAGCCTGATGGCTGCTGGACTGCAGCGGTCACGATCGACCACAGGAGGCGCTGCAGCCTCTAAAAATCACTACAACTCTAGAAAATACATTTAAAATGGTTGAAATATGACCCGTAGTTCTCATCTATGCTATAGGATTTCACATGTGTTAATGAAGACTCAACAATGACTGTGTCATGTGGTGCGTCTCTCCACAGTAGCGTGGCCAAGATGGACGTGTTTATGAAGGGTTTGTCTAAAGCTAAGGAGGGGATGGCTGTGGCCGCAGAGAAGACCAAGGAAGGAGTTGCAGTGGCAGCAGAGAAGACCAAGGAAGGAGTAATGTTTGTAGGTAAGATGGAGACATCTGGTTTATATTAGGGTTCCATGTTATTTACACACAAATCCTACAAAACGAGTTCCCCTTCATGCAGGCACAACAACACACAACCTTCCCCCCATAATGAGACGGATTCAGAATCCGTCATTTTTGAAAGGATTTCACTATATGATGCATGGTGGAGTTTCGTCTGTTGAATGAGAAGCAGCAGAATCCTGGTGGTAAATAATGCACCAGGTTAAAGAGGCGTACCGATGTACTCGATGTGACACGAGAATTCTGCTCTGAGAGTTACTAACGGGAGATGGACGCAGGTCTTGGGGGTTGGGGTCAGAGAAAGCAGCCCCTGGCCCAGATCGTAAACGTCTGAGGCTCTGGTCGACTCCTGGGGTCAATCTGGCTCAAGGCCGAACCTTTTGGTGTTTGTTGCAGGTTCAGTTCCTTCTGCCTTCTGATTTATGAAGCAGCAGCTAGAAATGTTCCTGTAATCAGACCTGATCACAGATGCATCCTTTAAAGCTACCTTCATTTTAAAAAGAGGAGGTAAGGGATCGCATGAAGCAAGAGTAACACCACAAAACAACTGACAGAAAACGAATTAAAATTCTACCGCAGCTTTTAGTTTCTTGTTGTAAAGACACATATTTACATTTTTAATCATCTTTATATCACATCTTATTTAATAATTTATCGTTACTATTCTTTAGTGTCAAATTCTTTCATGTTCTGATATTTTAAAAAATAATTTCCACACAAAACATTTTAAAATGTAATGTAGTTTATTTTTAGACCAGAGCAAATGTTTACAAGAAACATAATAATGTTTGACTTTAATGTATCAGACTCACAATTATTTTAATTTGGGGTGCATGAAGGTTTTTATGATGACCTTGTCGTGGCAGACGTGGTAGGGGCTGACCGGAGGACACATTGCTTTGGTCTTCTTTAAAAGAAATAAGATTAAATATCAAAAATAACTGAGTTTTTCAGAAACATAAGCTTAGCAGAGAATCATATTCTCTAGATCACAGATTTGTAATCGCTGACATGTACCTAAATAATCTTTTCATCAGGCTTAACACTCTTTAAAGGTTTTCCCACTAACAGCCACATGAGAAAAGCGATACGTTTATTAAGGGTAATTCATACCAAGAATAACAATTTTCAGAACAGTTAATAAAAAAAAAACATTCTGCAGCTTCCTCTTGACTGGGTTACACACATAGGCTGGTTTGTGAGTTGCTGTTGGATCCAGACTTCTGGTGACAGCTCTGCTCTCACCAGCTTGCACAGTTTGCTCGCTCTGCAGCAGTTTGTTTAGATGTGTCACAAGCACATAGGTTGAATCTCACCAACACAGTTAGCTCAGCGTCGCTGTCATTCAGCCGGACTCCCAAACACGTGCAGGTTTGTTTCGGTCTCCTGCACTGCGAGGGGCAGGATCCCTTCTGTCCCTGCTTGTTGAGCGTGAGGGTGCCCCGGAGAGGATTTAGCTTGGAGGAGACGTAACAAAGACTTGAGAGGGCCATCGTCTGACATTTGCTGGTGCTGCTGGGGACCACACTGACCCAGCTCAACAGTTGGGCAGACGGACATGCTAGATGTGATGCAGTGTCACAAAAAGTGTGATTCATAAATGTGTAGGGCTGTTTACCCTTCACGACCCACTGGATCTTCCAAAGCAATGCTTGATCTCATGAATCCTGATGCTAACGTCTGAGTTTTTCTTGACTTTTTTCTTCAGTTTTCATAATTATTTGTGGAATTTATTTTTGCTCAATAAACATGATAAGACCACCTTTCCTGACCAGCTTCTCAAATATCCTCATGCTGGTGATTGGAATGAAAGCATCAATAGCCTTTGATGATACTCAAGTGAGGAATGTGCTCGGGAAAACAACAATTATTAGTGCACTTTATGTTTTATCTCAACTTTTCTTACAAAATTAAATAAACCATTTTTAATGTTTTGTGTTGATTCTCTATTTTTTGTTCATTAACCCCTGAGTCCTGCAATAATGTTTTATTGTTTATTATAGACCTGTGATTATTGTTATAGTTATTTAGTTCAGCATTTGTTTATTTTATTTATTAGTTGTTGAAAATAATGTTTGATTTTTTATGCTAATGAAATCTTACCAACCCCTAGGTGAAGTTAAACACCAACAAAAAACAAATAGCACAGTTTTACTAAAGACTAAGCTTAAAATGATTATTAAATAGTTTAAAATCACCTTACAAATCATTTATATATGAGCTTATAAAACAGCTGTAAGACACTTTGCATTACAGGTCACAGTTTCTCCTTTTTTACTTGAATGCATTTGCAGCTTGTTATTGTTTACAAACTGCTGTATTATTAACTGTTAATTAGTTTTGTTGTAAAGTGGTAAATTAGGTCTATGATAGATGCAGATTTCCAGACTTTATTTTAAATGTCAAGCCTTCTAATGCTAACTCAATGTGGGATAGCTTTTTGTTTTAGTATTGAGGCTCATATTTTATGATTAGAATCATTTTATTTTCTCTGAGACCAAGCTGACGTGAGTTTTCTCACTCCAAAACAAGACGATGTTTGAGTGATCAGTAGCAGAAGATTGCACCCCAGCAAAGCTTGATAGAGTTAGTTTTGAGTGGATCAAATCGGAACAATGTTGTGTTTTAGACGGGTTGTTAAGTTTTAGAACTTTTGTCAGTAGAAGCACTGAGCTGCATCTCGCTCCTCAGGC
The DNA here is from genome assembly GCA_006937985.1 of Aphyosemion australe. Classification (NCBI taxonomy): domain Eukaryota; kingdom Metazoa; phylum Chordata; class Actinopteri; order Cyprinodontiformes; family Nothobranchiidae; genus Aphyosemion; species Aphyosemion australe. Next base: position 326,754 of record SSNS01000309.1, on the reverse strand, counting down.
TAATAAAAGAGAAATGAAACTCTTATTGAAACTATTTGGTTGGTAGTGACACTTCAGATGTAATTGGGGCCATTATCAGCATCATATGAAACGCTTTGAAGAAACGGTAGAAAATTTGATCTAGTTAGTCTGTCACTTTTTTTAAAGAACGTGTGAAGTTCCTATATTTATGCTTTAACACAAAACAATCCTCAAAATGCAAACTATCTCATTATTTGCAGGAGAAACTCAACATTTTTTTTCATGTTTCAGGTAGCAAAGCCAAAGACAGCGTGGGCACAGGTGAGCTATGCTGCTAACATAATTGTTTTCATTCCAGTGAGAAGTAAACTTTTGAAGAAACCAAATTAGAAAACAGCAAATGTATGAAAGCAGATAGAATAATGTTGACGGGGTCTGGAGTAGTTGCTCCTAATCCTCAACAACTAATGAGAGCTTGAACTACAGTTTTAATGTGTGTGATGATGAATCTGCTGGGGTACCGTTGCATTTTTATGTGTGTGTGTGTGTGTGTGTGTGTGTGTGTGTGTGTGTGTGTGTGTGTGTGTGTGCATCTGCAGTGGCTGAGAAGACCACTGGGGCTGTCGGGAACATCGTTGCTGCCACCGGCCTGGTGAAAAAGGACGAGTTCCCCACTGACATGAACGTGAGTAGAGTTCAGCATTGACGTCAGGCGGGTGGGAGATCTGGTAAAAAGATAGATTATAAGTGTAAGCATGACGGTTTGCTCATGCAAACTGTCATGCTTTGACTTGAGTTAACAAACTTTTGCAAACAGAGCAGTGGTGACCAACTCCAATCTTGGAGGACCACTATCCTGCAAGGTTTCAATGTTCCCTTCTTCAGCACACCTGGTTTGGGTCTTTAACGGGCTTCTGTAGAACTTGACAAACAGAGGATGTAATAAATCATTTAAATCAGCAGTGTTAGAACAGAGAATCCTCTGAAGCTTGCAGAAAAGTGGCCCTCAAGGACTTGAGTTGGACTACAGCTGTTGAGGTAGAAAGGTGTAAAATCTGGATTTTACAAGGAAAAAAAAGATGCTGGATAAAAATGAGGTCCATTAAAACATAAACTCTGACCCATAACTCTTGGATGAACGGGATATTGCCCACCTCTTTTATTGTCAGAGTTTTAAGCTAAGACCTTCTTATGTTGAAATAGGGCTCTTGCCACTTTGGTTAAAGCTTGACAATAAAACATCATATCTTATATGATCTATGAGCACTCAGTCTGTGTTGGGAAAAGTGGTGGAATGTAGCAAAGTACAAGTACTAAGTTACTGTACTTAAGTAAATTTTTTCTGTATCTACTTAACTCGTAAAGGGCATTCTCGTTGTTTCAATAAATCTGCTGGGGTCTCTAGTATAAATGTATATATAAGCCTAACTTGTGCTTCTCACAGCATAGGGAGTCTAAGACTCCTCCCCTTCCAGTCGGCTCACGGGTCACCGGAACGACAAAAAAATGAACGCAAGTGAATGAGGCTATAAAAGCTATTTTCTAATCCGCTGTGCCTTACGCCCTGAATCACACATATGTTGTACTTCAGTTTAAATAAAAAGAAATGTGCGTTTCGACTATTTCTGTCAAAAGGTCGTAAATAAAATTACTACAAATCAGACGTCGCATATATGACGTCACCGCAGAATCTCACTTACTTACCACGTGGCCAGATTTTTTGCTTTGGTTTTCTCCACATTTAATTCTCCTTCTGTCGTCCTGGAAGAAAGATTCGTAGGTCGAAAAAGTCACAGCCATTTTCTTCTGTGTCTGGTTCGATGATGTCGGTATGGTGAGATGCATTTGTAGTTCTATACGTCTTTTCACACAAAATCTAACATACCGTAACTTTTGCCGTTGTTCAAAATAAGCCCTTTCTTGGTACCAAAATGTGTCTAAAATTCGTGGACAACTTGTGAAATCCATGGCTCGTATCCATGGTCCTTTCCACCGGCAGCTATGTGTAACATTCTGGACGCGTCCCAGAAGCGACAGGACGCTATCATTACACCTCGAGTCTATTTTTTACACGCTACGCTTCTGAAACACGTCAAACTCTGCAGTTTAGATCGGGACAGACAGGAAGGCAGTGTGAAACATCAGGAAACTTCCAAAATAAAAGGCAGGTGCAGTACCTCATTTCCCGTGAAATCCACGTAGCCGATGTAAACAGAACAGAAAATAAACCACAGACATTTTTGGCTACATCCGTGCTTGTTATTGTGTGGACTTCTGAAATCACGCATGGTGTTGCAATTCTCCCGTGATTTTGTGACCTCATGGGATCAGCTGTGTGGAACGCTTTCGCTCCCGTTTCACGTCAGAAGCGCTCCCGGTTGGAAAGGCGCTCGTGGGTAAAACGCCACTATTTCATTACACATTGCTTTCGCGGCTGGTGGAAAGCACGGGTTAGGCTCCCTATATATAATGATTAAAACAAAAACAAAAAAAAGAAGTGGTCAGATGAAGCCTAAGATGGCAATAATCAATGATACTATCAATAAAAGTGGCACTATGATGTGCAGGGATCGTTGAGATTTTCCTAATGTAAGGGGAACATTTAATTTAACCCAAAAAGCATTCGTGGGTGTGTGTGTGTGCGTGCACATGTGCGTGTGTGTGCGTGCGCATGTGTGTGCGTGTGTGCACTGTAACAGTTGCTACTGTCACGGCTGTAATACAGTATGTCACCACAGGGTGGCAGCACTTGTATATATAATCTGTTCTTTGTTGTATGCCACCTGTAGAAGAATCTCCTGTGTGTACGCAGAGTGTGTTCTCCTGTAACGTGCGGTTAAGCTTAGCTTTTCATTCCTTTTTGCTGACCAAAATAAATCAGTTAGTTAGAAATATTAAAAAGTCGTTGTTCTTCTGGACTTCACTCACAACTCTGCGCGGCCGGCTTCATCTCCGCCCTGCCGTACGTTACAACTGGCGCCCGAACTTTTTCCCCCTGGCCTTCGTACGAGTTTTTGGGGTTCACCAAGGATTCATCCGCCTCATGTGAGCATCCTCGGAATTCCCCACACATCTACGGGCTCACTAACGTCTTTCCTAGCTACTGGTACAACCTCGTTTCAAAAAGGACCCGACTAATTCCTGGATACAACGGTGAAAATAACGCCACTCAGCTCGGATAATTAATGAAGGTGAAAATGACGTCCACATGTCAAATGGACTTCATAATTCCCAGTTCCGGACATGTTGTTGGATTCGTTTTCTTCTGATTACTTCTGCCTTGAGGAGCTTGGAACTAAACTTTTTACAAACTTTTCATTCTACCTCCCCTCTGCTGAGACTTGACAGACAATAGCCTAAGTGAGTAGAAAATTCACTACAACCATTAGTGCTGGTCTTATACTCACTGTAAATGTAATTAATTTCAGACTATTTTGCAGTCAGTACTAACATCAGAATTACGTTCTGTATTTGTTAGATTTTGTTTATTCCTGTCTTTTATTAATTGACATCTTTGAAAGTGGTTTTTCCACAGTTAGTGTTGACTGAATCTGTCACAGTCTTATCTTTGTAGTTTAGTAGCCGATGACAGACTTTTTACTGCCATATAAGGATTTTGCTGCTAGAAGACTGATTTTTTTTTTGTAAAGCACAATGGCGCATTACTCAGATGACTTTGACTCAGACATGGAACTCACTCCATTACCTGAGCACAATATAGTAGAAAATGTGCCTCCTAGCCTTAGCCAACAAGTAGTAGAGTTGAGGTCAGAGGTGAATAGACTTAGTGACTGTTTACGTGACTCATTGACCATACAGCAGAGTTTACTCAAGCAGTGGGACAACCTCACTACAAGGAACCCTTCTCCTACAGTCCGACAGCCTGCTGTTTTCCCAATTGCTACATCAACACCTCATGTTCCCTCAGGAGTCAGAGCTGAACACACTAACCCATTTTTACCCACCAACCCATTCCATCCTACAAATCCTTTCCTCCCATCTCACTCACTCGAGCTCAGCAGCACTTCAAGAGTTATCGCAACAGCTTTACATCACACCAAGCTAGAGCCTCCCGTATATGCTGGGGATGACAAGGTACAACCTGAAGACTGGTTGCAGGCGGTTGACACATACAAGTCCTCTTTGAACTTGACCGATGAACAACTGCTGAACGAACTGTCACACTTTCTAATACGTGAGCCCAGAAAATGGTTCAAGGCCCTGAGATCCCACATCACGTCATGGGCTCACTTCTGTCAGCTGTTCAAAACAGTTTTTCTGCCTTTCGATAATCAAGAACGTATCCTGAGAGGAATTTTGGATCGTGTCCAGGCTCAAGACGAACCACTTCCAACTTTTGTTGCCCACATGTTGAGTGAGTTTGACAAACTGAAAAGTCCCCCACCTGAAAAAGACAGAATTGACCTGATTAGTAAACATGCTCTTGAGAAATTCAGAGTTGCCCTGTATGGAGCTAACATCACTTCTGTAATGGACCTTCTCCTACGGGCTCACGAGCTCCACTCAGTTCTTGGGCCGAGTAGACCACAGCCTCTATCGCATCCCATAGAACGCCGTAAACCTGAACCTTACTGCTTTAAATGCTCTCAACCAGGGTTCACCACACGTACCTGCCCGAGCTGTAACAACCAATCTTATCTGACTAATGGAAATATGGATGCCACAGGACCCAGACCGGTCCAGCCCATACCGGCTCCTGGCCTCTCTCTCTCATACCAACAAAACGCTGTTAGTAGCAGCACCTCGCCCCAACCACAGTTCAAGCAGTCGGGAAACTTCAGAGGGGGGAGGACATTTCGCAGAGGCCAGCCTTCCCCCAATCATTAACAGAGCCTCACATGCCGCTTTCAATGCAGGGCGGACATATCATTAGACACTTGGAAGACAACTTTTCAAAGGTCCACTGGAATACCCCCCTAAGAACCAAAGTAAACTTCAATGGTTCATCTGTGGACGCTACTCTTGACACAGGAGCTTCCCTCTCAGCTGTGAGAGCAGACCTCATTCAAACAAATGACTTCTACCCAAGAACCACAAGTGAGTGGGATGGCCCTGAAGTTAACCTTGCTAATAATACTCCTTGCATCCCTGAGGGTGTCACATGGCTCAAAATTGGGTTCATGAACAAGAACTTTTACCAACGTTTTGCAGTAATACCGGATTTGACTTCTCCTTTCATTCTGGGAATGGATTTTATGACAAGAGCTTCTGTGTCCGTTCACATCCCCACAAGAACAGTCCACATTGATGATATTCCCTACCCTCTCGCAGAAGATGAGGAGGACCCTC
>SSNS01000309.1:309007-320003 GCA_006937985.1 Aphyosemion australe | reverse complement strand
CCCCCCATCATGCTGGCTGATCGTTCACAAGTGAGACAGTTGCAGTTGGATGATCATGTCACAGGACCTCTCCTCACGGACATTGAGACCAACTCTCAAGACATCTCAGACAGTGACATCTTGTCACAGTATGTTGTGTATGACTCTCTCCTGTATTACAGAGACTCTAAGGCCACCTGTTCTTTACATCCTTTGAAAGAGCTGAAACTGTTTGTCCCTACCTCCATGAGGGGTGCTTTGCTAGACTATTACCATGACCACCCCACAGCAGGCCACTTGGGCATTTCTAAGACCTTAGCTAGACTGCGTATTAGGTTTTTCTGGCCCAAAATGGCCACTGATGTGAAAAGCTATGTTATGTCATGCTCAGTCTGCCAGCTCACAAAGCCAAGTCAGAAAAAACCTGCAGGTCTTATGATTCCCATTGTTCCTCAGAGGCCCTGGGAATATGTGGGTGTGGATTTTGTTGGCCCGCTGCCCCGGACCCCTGCTGGTAATGCATATCTGATTGTGTTTGTTGATTATTTGACTAAGTGGGTTGAAGCAAGTGCTGTCAAGGAAGCTACATCTCAGGTAGCAGCAGGTAAATTTGTCACAGACATTTTTGCTAGACATGGTACACCAACTTACCTGATCTCTGACAGGGGGTCTCCTTTTGTGAGCGAGCTTTTTGAACATGTCGTTTCTGCCTTAGGCTCTGTGCATAGACTCACTACTGCATATCACCCTCAGACGAACGCCACTGAACGTGTCAACCGGACTCTAAAGACTGCGATCCGTGCTTACGTAGGCGATAAACACACCTCATGGGACAAGTTTCTCCCTCAGATTTGTTTTGCTCTACGTACAGCCCCCCATGACAGTACAGGTATGAGTCCTTCTATGATGCTCTATGGTCGTGAGTTAGACACACCACTTGACCTTATCACTCAGCCTTCTTTGACAGGTGTTGAAGAACCAGGTGTACCTTACCCTGAGACTCTTAGAGCCTCCCTTCAGGAAGCTCATGACCACGCCAGAGTAGCTCTTGACTATAGTCATGACAGACAGAAACGCTACTATGACTTGAGACGGCGACATGCAACATTTTGTGTTGGTGACCTTGTTAGGGTTAAGACACACCCCAGGTCAGATGCTCAGTCTAACTTTACTGCTAAACTTGCACCACTCTTTGAAGGACCTTTGTGCGTATCTCAGAAACTAAGTGATGTCAACTACAAACTCACTTGGGTTGACTCTGGTGCAGAGGCAGGTGTTTATCATGTTGCAAATATGCAACCGTTTCATACGTGGGACTCTCTCACTTCCGAAGGACAGTCTGTTTCCTCTCCTGCTGGGGAACAAAATGCAGGGGTTCCAGGCACTGATAGTGCCTCTCACATTTCCCCTGACGCCAGCTCTGATCAGTTTTCTTCTGATTCAGTGGATATCAACCCCACTTCCGGTGTTGACACTGTTTATGATAGTCTTTTGCCCAGATCCATCCTAAACCCGGGTCCTGGGGAGCATTACAACCTCAGGCCCAGACGTCACCCCAGGATCACATCTGGTTGGGCCGACAAGAGGTGGACTAATGACTTTCACACAACCAAGCTTGATCTAAAGTGATGTGTTTTTGTTCAAGATTTACATGCTGTATTGTTACGCTGCAATCTTGTGTTTTGAGAGAGCAGCTGCTAGGGTTTGTTTTACTTTACCTGGTTTGGTAACTCTTGGAGTTGGGGTTCAATTTTCCTAACAGAAAAGAAAAAAATCCATGGTTTTGTGTTTGTTCCATTATGTTTTTTTGCTGTATTACTTTTTTGCAAGGTCTTTAGCCCTGTGTGCATGCCAGTCTTAGCGGTAATCTCTATGTATAGGGTACGGTTAAGTGTGGTGTGTCGCTTCTTTAGCGGTGTACGGCTGAGGACAGCCTTTTTCTCACCAGGGGGACTATGTAACAGTTGCTACTGTCACGGCTGTAATACAGTATGTCACCACAGGGTGGCAGCACTTGTATATATAATCTGTTCTTTGTTGTATGCCACCTGTAGAAGAATCTCCTGTGTGTACGCAGAGTGTGTTCTCCTGTAACGTGCGGTTAAGCTTAGCTATTCATTCCTTTTTGCTGACCAAAATAAATCAGTTAGTTAGAAATATTAAAAAGTCGTTGTTCTTCTGGACTTCACTCACAACTCTGCGCGGCCGGCTTCATCTCCGCCCTGCCGTACGTTACAGCACGTGCATGTGTGCGTGTGTGTGTGCGTGCGTGCGCGTGTGTGTGTGTGTGCACGAGGGTCTCCAAGTCTCTAAATGTGTCCTAAATGAAACATTTTACTATCTCACCATCTCCAAAATGTACTTACACCATGGTTCGAAGTTTGCTTCACATTTTTAATTTCTCAATTTTACAATTTTTACAGTTTTCATTTTCGCACATTTTTCTTTTTTGTCAAGTTTTTCTTTATAAATCACAACGTTTACATGGAAGTTCACTAACGCAGTTTTTAGACCCCATTTTGTTCATAAGCAAGTTTTATAAATGATACCCTTGGACATCAGCCTAGTGAACTAGACCAAATTCTTGCCTTGCAAAGTAAGTATATATTCACATATATAGGATGGCTTGCCAGGCTACTTGGACATGGTAAAAGAAAGTCCATCTTCAGTCCGGCCTTATAGAGCAATCTAAAAGGATTTGGTCTGTACCAGCTTCTAAAATCATTTCAAATCTAACCTCAAGTTAAAAACACAAAAAGCAGACTTGATCAGGCAATAACATCTACATGGAAAAGCTTAGGATCATGGTCCTTTTTAATGACCCAGTTTGGTCCAAACTTCAGCAGGATTCACATTAGACTCTAGAAGACCTTGGTCTACACAGGAGGTCATGGCCCTCTCAGTAGGCCTGGGTAGGCATCTCTCCATTGGTTTCATCTGTTCCAGGGACATTGTTTCAGAGGCTTTTTGTATTATTCAGATACCACTTGACAAATTTAAAGGTCAACTTTACTCATATTTTTAATACGTTTGCAGTGGTCTCTAGTAGGAACGAATGCCTTGTAAGTTGTTCTCGGGAAAAAAAATCTCCAGTGCGCCTGTTTGATGACGTAGGAGACAGCTGGAGGACAAAGTCTCATTTCCTGATATGTGGACATCTTACAGATGTAGATGGGTAGTAATCCAAGCATGGCCTTGTAAATGAAAGTGCCAATGTGCCAACCTCCTGGTAAGGTCTCTCTGATCGGCTAACAGCAACACGACTCTACCACCGACTCTGTTTGCTCTGCAACGTTGATGTTTTATCTCCACCAATAACACAAGCCTGTAGGAGTTCTGCTGTGTGGTGGAGTTGCTAATGCTAACGGTTAGCTTCTACTAGCCCAGACGTTCTCTGCTGTTTCCTGGATGCTAAACCAACAACAGCCTTCCCCGTCGTGAGTCAAGATGGGTGAGTCCATGAATGTTAAGTGACAGTGTGACCTAGATCTGTGTGACTTTGTCTGACCCGATTATTTTCCCGTCTATTTTTTTTGGCAGCTAATGAAAGAGATAGGGGTAGAAGACTGTTTTCACGTTCAGCCTGTGACCGATCAGATTTAAAAAAAGAACACGTTTTACACATTCCTCAGTAAACCTCATCCTTAAGTAATTTTATTGAGGTCTACATTTTACTTTTATTCCACAACATTTCGAAGCATTTATCTGTACTTCTACTCCACTACATTTTTCAAAAAGTTTCATTGACAAATTACTTTCATTTGCATTTTAGTTTTACGTCGATTTATATGTACTCACTGTAAATGTGCCATACCCAAACCAAGCTGCAGGAGGCAGTATCATACACAGCAGGCATTCAGTTTGCTAGAAGAACCACACAAAGAAGAGGCACTAGAAGAAGTGTAGCTGTGGAATGGGCCAAACCATAGATATGAATGCACAGACACCCCATTGGGCGCTGGAGAGCATAACAGCATCGCCGCCATATTGTCCAAAGTCAATGCAGAGTGTGCAACTATGATCATTTTTGTGCAGCCTACGGTTGCAACAAACGGCGTATTATTGAAAACAGATCACGTGGAACTGCTATTGGGTTTTCTAGCCTATCTGATGGGATTTTATATTTCTATTTATTTTCATTTATTTTGTTTAATTATATTTATGTGTCTGGTTTTGTGAAAAAGTGAGATAAAATGTGTTTTTCGCTGAGTAAGCACCTTTCTCAGTAGAAATGAATGCACTGGGGGCGAATGGAGACCCAACTAAGATGGCGGCCGGCCACTACGGCAGCTACAATAGGCAGCGCCAATCCACGAGACGTCTACGTATATATGTCTGTGGGCCAAACTATCTATAGGAGAGACTATCTACCACCACCACCGACATGAGCGAGCCTGAGACAGAGGTGACTCTAAAGAGACACTAGGAAGAGGACACACACACTTGTGTAACACCTCCAGTTCGTGTGATGATGTGGACTTTTTGGGTGCATGAAGGGCAATATTTTGTCTTTGAAACTGAGTCCACCCTTATCTGCCTCCGTAGCATGTTAAACACTACACAGGACTGATATTCTCTCCCAAAAGAGCTCGACTGGATTGTCTTTGTCCAGAGTTTGTTTATTCATTTGTTTGTTTATTATAGTGATTGCGGTTTGAGACACCTGAATCAGAACGCAAAAACAATATGGATTTTGAAATTCACAAAGATGATAAAAACATCTTTTATCAACAAATACTTAGTCACGAGGACTTACCATGAACAAAATAAGCCTCACAAACTGTCCGTTGCTGCAGGAATGCAGGCTGTCTGCTGAGCATCTGGGTCAAATGAAATAAAATTACCTGTGGGAAAAGTAGCGAAGCAACACTTAACAAGAAAACACATTCTGGAAAAAAGGCAGAACATTGAAGTAACATATTCATAATGAACTCTTGTAAGTTTTTTTTATTAAAAGACCTAAAATGTTAACAATAGTGGTGATAAATCGAGTGAAAACACCCCTTTAATAAACAAAATGAAAAAACAAAACTGACCAGTAGCAATAACATGTTCAGAAGGAACTTCCAGATGGAGCAGAGATCGAGTAATGGCAGCGGCAGGATCTGATGAAGTGGTGAAGGACTATTTTTATAGGAGGAGGATCATTACTGCTGGGGTCATTAACAAATGCAGAGCCCTGTTGGGCCCAGTCCACTGCACCCTACAGTCCTCTATGAAGTGCACTTGGGGCAGTGCATGTAAGCCTCGATTGCGTAGTAAACAAGTAAACGATAAATGACTCACACTTATAGCACCTTTCAGTGTCAGAGGACTCCAAAGTGCTTTACACTACAGTGCATCATTCATCCATTCACACGCTGGTGGTGATGAGCTACATAGTAGCTACAGCTGCCCTGGGGCGCACTGACAGAGGCAAGGCTGCTGAGCACAGGCGCCATCAGTCCCTCCAACCACCACCTGCAGTCAGAGGGGGTAAAGTGTCTTGCCCAAGGACACAACAGCAGCATTCTTTGGCAGGAGTCGGGATCAAACCTGCAACCTTTCAATTACTGGACAACCCGCTCTACCTCCTGAGCTATGGCTGCCCAAAGTATGCGAAGTAAGCAACGTATCATCGACCGTAACTTCCTAAATGGGGAGGCCAGTTGCTGTTTGTACTTCTTTGCTGCTTGAAATTATATTAAAACTGGCTGCTGGCATGCTGTGTCCAAAAATACACACCTAGCGTGTAAGCATGTAAATACACACCACCTGTAAAGACACTGACTAGCATCAGTGGCTTTACAGCAATCCTCATCAGTCAGTTCACAATATTTATCAACAGACATGTAATGCATGTTTTCAACAGAGAAACATTTGATTGTAATCATATATGTACACAATAATAAAATATTCAATATTTCGACATACTTTTGGAAACGGCACTCGAGTAATTTTTCCAACTGCTTCTCAAAATTCCCACGCAGCAATGGATTGTGGACAATACTACAGATCAAGGGTGCAAAAGGGGCGGGGCCAATGTCCACACTTGGGAATCACAACACCCAGTGCACTGGCATCATCCTTAATCACATTCAACGCCACAACATGTAATACAGCTCTTTATTTTCTGCACCCCTTCACAGCTGGCTCAGAGATTCTAATATCAGCTTTCAGTTTCATACACATTTTCTATTTTACAACTCGTCCCCACATCAGCACCTCCATCACATCTACTTTTGTTTATGCTCTAATCAGTAAAACCTGTGGTGTTACACTCTTAGAAAGGCTACATCTCTTCCCATCAGACTGTCAGTGAAACAGAGCATGGACCTCATCCTGTCCTAAGCCTTCCTCCTGCAGAGTTGGACCACTTCCATCAACTCTCTAAGCTTGTAAATCTGACAGCCTGTTCTAATTGACTCCTCAAAGCACAATCAGAGTGATAACCCCCTCTTTCCTCCACTTCGACAGCTGACAGTTACAGTGTTTCTGTTGTAGTACAAGTGTTCAGTTCAGTTTCAGCTGGTCCACCAGATCTGACTGGTTTTGGGCATCAGATGGATGCAGAACACTTAGTTTTGAGGTCAGGTCATTTAAAATTAAAGCCTTCATATAAGCAGTGATCTTTTTAATATTATGTTATTCTTTAAAGGGGACCTAGAATGTAAACCAGCATGTTCCTTGTTGTTGTTAAATAAAAACAGCTTGGGTGGTCAACAGCAGCATGCCAAAAAGTCAAAGCCGTGTGTGACCTACTTTTTATGTAGATTAGAAAGTTGGAAAAGGCGAGAGAAAACCTCCTGTTCTGAGAAAGCCTCTATAACAACGTCACAATGTAACCACTCCTGCTACAGCTACATGTTCCAACCCACTTCAGGCTCAGCAGCATTTAAACGCTGGTCGCAGCAACGCTACCACAGAGCCACTGTGAGCCGGGCCTCTGTTAGCACCAGCTAGCTGTTAGCTTCAGCTAGCAACAGCCTTGTTAAAAGAGAGAAAAACAAGCACTCACCACTCAGGTTCCAGGATATCCTGGTAACATCTAGACTAGAAATGAATGCCAGATGGCTCCACAGCTTGTGGTCTGGTCCGGTATTTTTCTTCCTTGTTCGACTGCAACCTTTAAACAAGCAGCAGTCTTTTTTTTTTTTTTTCAGAACTTTATTGAACAAATGAACAGTTACAAAATCACAAAATGCATACAAAGTTTAACACAGAACATGTGCCAGGGTGCAAAAATATCAAATAAATTCAAGTAATTTACAGTGGCGGCCGGTGACTTTTTTTTTGGGTGGGGCGCTAACCACATATCACCACTAGGGGACGCCAAATTACCATTGATTCTTAAGCATCAGCGTCACACAACTGACGGTCACAGTAGCGCTTCCGGCAACAAAGTTGTTCAAAAGGTTTTTGAATATATTAAGCATGTTTTTGACAAAAACATTCATCCATTCACCCATATATTACACAAACTGCACACACGCTTAAGGGGAGTAGGCTAAATCTAATCAATAGAATCCACTTTCTACAAACAGAACAACCATAAGCTGTAAATAAACGTGAGGCCGTAAAATAGACGCTACACGTATCCAGAAAAACACACAGTGACACACAACGCAAGATATTCACAGAAGCAGCCGGCGTTTAGATTAAAACCCAGACTCACAAACAAGAAGTACCACTTAGTTCAAACCGTATGGAGCGGTGCTAGCCGCTAACGAGGCAGCATGCTATTTCCTGAAGCCAAAAGCTAAAATGAGGCTTACCTGCAGGTTATGGCCATAATCCGTGTGGTGTAGTAAAAATAATCCACTCGGTTCGTGAAATTCTACATCCCAACGTAAAAGCTTAGCTGATCAGACTGTTTGCTGGCATTGTTTTGCCAAAGACTATATAAGTGTTTTGCCCGCTCGAGTGTTTGATGCATTCATCATTTTCCTGTTTACGTGGATTCTCTCCCTGTGATTGGTTAACACGAAAGCCAGCCAGCTGAAAAAAACTCAACAACAAGCAATTCGATTGGCTCAGGTTTCACACATTGGAACCTACTAGTAGCGTTTGCTACGTCAGGTTTTGAAGCAATTAACTTTATTTGTCACTGATGATTTCACAATTATAGCAAAGATGGCTAAAAGGTTGGACAACAAAAAAATATTCAGTGGAAGTAGTGTGTTGCTGCTGTGACAAATTGGCACAGATGGAGCCACACTGTGCCAGCCTGTGGAAAGTTTTCCCCTCAGGGCGGGGTGAACAACCTGACCAATCAGCGATCTCCTCCCCCTGGTCTGAGCAGAATTCACCCGGTGAGGCGGCGACGATCGCTAAAAGATGCGACCAACCGCTCTCCTATTCTTTCTCGTTGTGGACGGTTTGGGGACCCACTGCACATGCGCCAGTTAGCCCATATTAAGTCAATGGTAAAGATTGCTGCGCCCGCGAGAGGACACGTGACAAGTACGTCGACGATTCGGCCGTGTTAAAAGTAAAAAAAAACATTATTAAACACAGATTACACACAGCACTTAGTCCATATGGTGTGTATAGATCGTTTAGTTCACTTTTTATGTTTTTTTAAATATATTTTGTGATTCCTATCTTCTTCTTCTCCTTCCTGTGAGTGGTGGGGCGGCGCCCTAGCGCCCCCTATGGACGAGCCGCCACTGGTAATTTATATGTAGTGCAAATAAAGAGCTGAGTGCTCTTGCAGAGCTGAAGAGTGAATATGAAGCGCTGGTCGAGTCAGAGCAGCTTTTGTGTAAAGAAATGATTTCCTTTCTCAGATTTTGTGACATTTCTCTTCCATGTGGAGCCGTTGCTGACGGCATGAAATGGGAAGGGCTTCTCTTTGTTAAGTAATGCCCTTTTATAGTCACCTGTCTGCTGGACACCTCTTAAATGAATCCTTAGACTCACCTGTGGTTGGACGCCTGCTAATTAGAATTTTGTAGTCTTAAGTGTGGTTTTTCTCCTAAGACTATAATTGGGATGTACTCACTTTTGCAACATGGGCTTGAATGAATTTGTTAGGAAAATCACTTTTNTGGGTGTGTGTGTGTGTGTGTCTCTCTGTGTGTGTGAGTGTATGTGTGTGTGTGCGTGTGTGTGGGTGTGTGTGCGTGTGTGTGGGTGTGTGTGTGGAGGATAGATGTGAATATGACACAGATGGTTATTTTTGCATGTTGCCTGTCAGTGGTGACACGAACAGTGCAGAATCAGTGACTTTGAAAGCAGAAAACCTTTGATAGTTAAAAAAACAACAGGAGTGGTTTTACTGGGGCACGTGCAGTTTTCATTATAATCTGTTGTATAAATTCAATACAATAATAATTAATCAAATTTGAATAAGAATCAGAAAACATAAAATAAAGCTGAGATATTCTTGGATGAAATGGACTCTCAGCAGCAGCAGTAGCCTGCTTCATCCTCATCCTCCTCCATCTTCCTCCTACTCCTCTGCATCACTTCCCCTCCCCCATCCCCTGCTACGCCAGCAACGTGCGAGCGCTGTCTAAATGGGTGTGGTGATGACGCTCTGTGCCTCCATGCATTGTGGGTAATATCAGGGTCTCCCTGCACTGCTGAAAATATGGACACTGTGTGCTGCAGAGTGAATGAATCTTTCTGAGGGAGGAGATGGTGACATCTATTTATTTTCAGGTCATGTTGGTTTTATGTGAACTTAAGGCCATTGGAGAGTCCCTGTGTGTGTGTGTGTGTGTGTGTGTGTGTGTGTGTAACTCTACAAGGATTGAATGTGCACACGACTTGTCCTTGATGCTCGTGCAGCGCTGTGCTGCCATCTGTCGGCCGGGGCGTAGGAGCTCATCTGTGTGATGGAGTGACATCATCATCCTCCTCTTGTGCAGCCACGAGCTCCTTGTCCATGTACTCTCCTTAAATGGATTAAAGATGAATTTGACTTCATTACGTTTTAATTAAAGGCTTAAATGTTGAATTTGAGATGGAGCACATCTGTTGCACCAATGTCACCTGCTTGTCTCTTAAACCGTGTTCTTTTTTCCCCTTTTGTCCCCCCAGGAGAGCCAGGACTACGATCCAGAAGCATAAACGCATTCGTCCGAACCACCATCCAACCAGCAGCACAATAATATTTCTAATAAAAGGACAAATGCTGAAACTATTACAATTATATTCCTGTTGCAAAAAAACCCAACAAAAACAAGCATTCCCACTGAAAAATGTTCTTCCTTCAAGACAAATCTTTTATTATTCTATATTGTAAATGTCATGTTATTACTGTAACGTGTTGGGTGTCGGTATTTATTGAGGTGTAGGATTTGTCCTCTCTGTCTCATTTCCTTGACTCCCTCCCAACGAAATGAGACCAGAGTCGGGGCTTGTGACTTTGTACTCGTGTATCTGTATTTAGAAAATGTGCAATAGATGTTCATCATCTTCCAGTGAGACATTGGGAGTGACAAAAAAAAATTATGACCAGTTGCAAGCAGATATAAATACATTCTAATATCCTCTTAAGTGTCGACGATGCTTGTTTGTGGTTCTTTTTCTTTACACGTTTCTTTGGAGATGAAGTTGTTTTACAAGTAAAGGTTTTCTACATCGTATCTTTATAGTTACTCGTGAATCATTCCACTAAACTATCTGCTAAAACCGACAGAGTGTACATGTTTGTGTGTGTGTGTGTGTGCGCTTGGTTGTGTGTACTAAAGGTTTTAACGAATCAGTATATTATGTCTTGGAAACACAATAGTTGTCATATCGATATGTGCTTTAAACTGCAGAACTTGTCAATGTAAAGGTTTCTGTGTCACGCCAGACAACAAATCCTCTGTAAATAAAGGAAAAAAGGAAGAAAAGGTTTGTTCCCCTTCGTTTTCTGCTGCGTTATGCTTCATTCTGGCATGTTTATCTGTTTAGCCCCCTCCCTCGTCTGGGGTTTGGTTTTGCAGGATGTGAAAAATCTGCTGAGCAGGCTGGAGCCCCTGGCGGGATGCTGTCGTACTTGGGATGCCAGTCTGATCGGGGCTTTTTCAGGTGGGCTTTGTTT
>SSNS01000309.1:301463-308981 GCA_006937985.1 Aphyosemion australe | reverse complement strand
TTTCACAATTATAGCAAAGATGGCTAAAAGGTTGGACAACAAAAAATATTCAGTGGAAGTAGTGTGTTGCTGCCGTGACAAATTGGCACAGATGGAGCCACACTGTGCCAGCCTGTGGAAAGTTTTCCCCTCAGGGCGGGGTGAACAACCCGACCAATCAGCGATCTCCTCCCCCTGGTCTGAGCAGAATTCACCCGGTGAGGCAGCGACGATCGCTAAAAGATGCAACCAACCGCTCTCCTATTCTTTCTCGTTGTGGACGGTTTGGGGACCCACTGCACATGCGCCAGTTAGCCCATATTAAGTCAATGGTAAAGATTGCTGCGCCCGCGAGAGGACACGTGACAAGTACGTCGACGATTCGGCCGTGTTAAAAGTAAAAAAAAACATTATTAAACACAGATTACACACAGCACTTAGTCCATATGGTGTTTATAGATCGTTTAGTTCACTTTTTATGTTTTTTTAAATATATTTTGTGATTCCTATCTTCTTCTTCTCCTTCCTGTGAGTGGTGGGGCGGCGCCCTAGCGCCCCCTATGGACGAGCCGCCACTGGTAATTTATATGTAGTGCAAATAAAGAGCTGAGTGCTCTTGCAGAGCTGAAGAGTGAATATGAAGCGCTGGTCGAGTCAGAGCAGCTTTTGTGTAAAGAAATGATTTCCTTTCTCAGATTTTGTGACATTTCTCTTCCATGTGGAGCCGTTGCTGACGGCATGAAATGGGAAGGGCTTCTCTTTGTTAAGTAATGCCCTTTTATAGTCACCTGTCTGCTGGACACCTCTTAAATGAATCCTTAGACTCACCTGTGGTTGGACGCCTGCTAATTAGAATTTTGTAGTCTTAAGTGTGGTTTTTCTCCTAAGACTATAATTGGGATGTACTCACTTTTGCAACATGGGCTTGAATGAATTTGTTAGGAAAATCACTTTTTTATGTGCAAATGAACAAATCTTGTTTGCAATCAATGGCCGACATCAGTTGATTCTGAAAGGAAACTAAAGGTTTTCTGATAAATGTAGTGGAGTGTACTCATCATTTATGCTGAGCACTATATACACACACACACACACACACACACACACACACACACACACACACACACACACATATATATATATATATATATCCATATATATATATATAAATAGCGGCTGGATAGCTCAACCAGTAAAGCACCCGATGCTATTGCCTACCAAGGGTCCTTAGGCAAGACCCTTGCTGCTAATTGCCTACCTCATACCATGATGAGAGCAAACGAAATGAATGAGATGCCGTCTCAGACGTCACCTGGCCAAACAAGGTCTGCATCAGGTGCTGGGGATCCAGAGCACCCTGATGAAAAGTGGGCTACTGGAACAAGACAGAAATGGGCGAGATGTGAGAACCTGGATCTGTTGGAATGCTACTACTCCAGTAACCCTAGTCAGAGGGATTACATGCAGAGGATGCAGGAAGAATGGTTACTTCAAAACCCGCACTCAACACTAACAGCCAAACAGCTAGTAGCTCAGTGTTCCAACATCTACAAACGGCAACAGCTATCACAAGTTGAGATTGACAAGATACAACACAAATGCTACGGCAAGGGGGAGCCAGGACACAAGGTCAGAGGGGAGTTAACATCAACTCCCCATCCAGAGATTGGGTATGAAGCCCTGATAAGTGAAACGGTGCTGAACGAGGCAGCAACTGACCTGAGAGATAGGATAATGGCACGAATACTACTACTGCTGAACCTGTGGCTCAGTTCAATGAGTCATGTCGTATGATTTTAGATAAAGTTGCTCCACTGAAGCTCCGCCGCCGGAAGCCAAAGGTGGAACCGTGGCTGAATGACGTCACTCGTGCAGCCAGGAGTGATTGTAGAAAGGCTGAGTGGAGGTGGAAAAAAGATAAGCTGCAGGTGTCTTTTGAAATCTTAAAGGACTCCTGGCGTCATTATCAGAGGACTGTTAAGGTAGCGAAATCTGCATTTTTGTCTGATGTGATCCAATCAAATGATCACAACCTCCAGGTGCTGTTCAACACTGTGGACGGGATCCTGAATCCTTCGTGTGGAGTTGGCTTGGAGGCCTCGCCAACTCACTGTGAGGAATTTTTGGAATTCTTTATTGGCATGGGGGATGCTATTAAATCGCAGATCTTGCCCCAGTCATGTTGCTCACCTGTGGACAGCCGGTGCTACTCTGCACTATTTTGGTAATTTGAGCCTGTATCCCCTGAGGGGCTGGCAGACATTGTGGGGCAGCTTAAGCCATCAGGCTGTCTTGTGAAGGCAGTTTGGCCTGCTATTGCCACTGATGTCCTCAGTATTGTTACCTCCAGCCTGTCTTCTGGTGAAGTTCCAAGTTGTTTTAAGCATGCCATTATTAAACCCCTTGTTAAGAAACCTGGGTTGGACACGACCATCTCTATGCTCCCTTTCCTCTCCAAGGTGTTGGAAAAGGTTGTTTTTATTCAACTGACTGCTTTCCTTGATGGTCACCAGATTTTGGAGGTTTTTCAATCTGGTTTTAAGTCGGGTCACAGTACTGAGACTGCACTGTTAAAGGTTTTTAATGACATTTTTCTGGCCACGGATTCTGGTGAAACCGTATTTTTATTGCTGTTGGACTTGAATGCGGCTTTTGATATGGTTGACCATTCTATTTTACTGGCAAGATTGGAAGAAGATGTTGGCCTGAGGAGCGTCGCCCTGAGTTGGTTCAGATCATATTTGTCTGATAGGTCTGTGTCTGTCAGTGTTGGTGATGTCTGCTCCAAGGTCCCTTTAAGTGTGGTGTCCCCCAGGGCTCAGTTCTTGGTTCGCTACTTTACTCTTTATACTTGATTCCTTTTGGCTCTATTTTTAGAAAATATGGTCTGTCTTTTCATTGGTACGTTGACAATTGTCAAATTTATGCTCCAAAATTTATGCTCAAAAGGGTGGCGGGCATCCTACAGTGTCTCGAGGAGGTCAAAGTGTGGATGGCTGCAAATTTTCTGAGAATAAATGACAGCAAAACTGAGATTATCTATTTTAAATCTAGTGGGCGTGTTTCCCCTGCTCCCTTGGATTTTTTTACCCCTTATGCTAAAGACGTCATCTCAATTTTGGGGGTGAAAGTGGACTCAGGGCTGAAATTCGACAAGCAGATTAACAGCGTGGTGAAATTCTGCTTCTTCCAATTAAGGAAACTGGCTAAAGTCAAGTCTGTGTTGGTGAAGAGAGACTTGGAAAGACTCATTCATGCTTTCATCACCTCGAGAATCGACTATTGTAATGGTCTATATGTCGGGATGAGTCAGTGTTGTCTATCTAGACCAGGGTTTCTCAACCCTGGTCCTCAGCGCCCCCCTGCTCTACATGTTTTCCATGTTGCCCTTTCAAACAGCAGTGTTTCCCTGCTGCCACACACCTGACACAAATGAGTGAGTGATTAGCAGGCTTCTGCAGCCATGTGCTGAAGCAGAGACATGGAAAACATGCAGGGCAGGGGGGCGCTGAGGACCAGGGTTGAGAAACCCTGATCTAGACAATAGTTAGTCCAGAACGCTGCGGCGCGTTTGCTAACGGGTACCCGCAGGTATGAGCATGTCACCCCAGTGCTGGCTTCACTTCACTGGATTCCTGTTGTTTTTAGAGTTCCTTTTAAGATCCTGGTGCTGGTGTATAAATCTTTAAATGGGATGGCACCAGCCTACCTTTCGGACGTGCTTGTGCCTTATGAGCCAGCACGCCGGCTGAGGTCGGCTGACCAGCAGCAGTTGGTGGTTCCGAGGGCTCGGTTGAAATTGAGAGGTGACAGGTGCTTTGCTGTGGCTGCACCTATGCTATGGAACCAGCTGCCTGTCAACATTAGACAGGCCTCCTCGCTGGTGGTTTTTAAATCTCTTCTTAGACGCATGTTCATGTTCGTTTTATGCTGTGTTGTGTTTTATTCCTTGTTTTTATTGTTTTATGTATGTTTTTAATATTTTATCCTTGACGGTTGTTTTTATCTGTTCAGCACTTTGGTCGACAGAGTTGTGTATAAAGTGCTATATAAATAAAGGTGGATTGGACTTGAATAAACACCAGGCAACCCCGACGCCAACTACAAAAGCTAAGTGAAGTACCATCAGAAATCCTTGAGGGTGTGAATACATCCTTGGACTCATTTTGAGTGTTTATGCAAGACTTTCATAACTTCTCCAGTCTGAGTCTTTAGATTCAAACATGTGACCAGTGTGCCCCTCCCCCAGTCTGCCTTTTATCATGT
Source organism: Aphyosemion australe (assembly GCA_006937985.1). Taxonomy (NCBI): domain Eukaryota; kingdom Metazoa; phylum Chordata; class Actinopteri; order Cyprinodontiformes; family Nothobranchiidae; genus Aphyosemion; species Aphyosemion australe. Next base: position 304,736 of record SSNS01000309.1, on the reverse strand, counting down.
TTACTTTTCCTTTGGCAGAGATCCCTGTGATTGGGTGTGTGTCATTGGCAGCATCCCGTGATGCATCCTCTAAGGCTGTGTTAATCTTATTGGTGGACTTGCAGGAATGAAACTATCTTGATACAGCACGCAGGATTACAGTCTGTAATTCTGTGACCTAATTGGCTTAATTAGTTCTGGGTTTAAAAATAAATGACTTGTGACCCACTAGCTTTGTTTTCAGGGCTCACAGTGGCAGGTGCAGTAGAGAATGAGAGCTGTCTCCCTCCAAAAACCTTTCAGATTTAAGTAATAAATCTTTAAACCTAATAATAAAGGTTTTTTAAAAAGTAGCACAAACAGCGACCGGCATCCCAGCATGCATCACGGTCGATCCCTGTCCCAATTCAGCACACTTGTGTACTACACACTCATAGCCTTACTGCACACCTCCTCTAAGTGCACTTCACAGAAGGGCGCAGGGCGAGTATTGGGATTGGGCCAAAGTTGCCCACATCACAGCTGAGCTTCAGACGGCAGGATTCGGACACTTATTTCCTGATATCGGGACATCTTTTTATTTATTTATTTATTTATTTATTTTTTATTTAACCAGGAAGGTCCCATTGAGATTAAAAACCTCATTTTCAAGGGAGTCCTGGCCAAGAGGCAGCAAAAGTTACAGTTACAAAATTTTCCAGTTACACAGACATGTTATGTACAGAATCACAGAAGGCAGTTACAACACAGGGAATCTGTCTCAAGGGCTCTCAAGGTTGGTTTATGCTTGACGCATCCACGAGGTCCGCAAGGCTCCACGCGGCAAAATTACGTCATTTTAGCAACCACGCCCCTCCGCGTGTCCTCCGCGCGGCCCAAAGTTTCCGCACCGCGCACCTAGGAAATTTTCTAACTACGCGGACGGTCCCGCACAGAAAAACATGGTGGACTGCAAGAGCTCGTAGTGGCGGAGCTTCGTAAATACAAACATCTCTATGATTTGGCCCATAAAGATCACCGTGATCAAAATATTGTTAATAATTTGTGGAGTAAAATTGCTGTCACACTCGGAAAAGACGAGGAAGCAGTAAAAAAGTGTAAAACATCAGTGATTTCTACTTCTACTATGGTGTAGTGTTTTAATGAATGCCGTAGAGCCTATATGCCACCCCGCACTCTGGGAGAATATTGGCTCACAGCGGAGACAAGCAGCAGAAGGTAAGAAGGAACTATAAACGCTGCAAGGTCCTACGCGGGTTCCATCCGCGCTAGGGGTGGGAATTGATAGGTTTTTATCAATATCAATGGCATTGTCGATTCTGTCTATCAATCCAATTCCCTTATCAATTCCCGAGTAGTTCAATAGGTGGTATCTTCTTGCTGTAGTTTTTGCATGATGGGAAAAATCTCACCACAGGTCGGACTTTAGTCGCTGGAGTCTGCTAGTGTGGAGATGTGTATATAAGGTAGGGTGACTATAATTCCATTTCCAAAAATGAGGACAGGGGATCTGTGCCTACCGGCGCATCAATAATCAGCATTATCTGTCCTCTCCGCTCAAAAGAATCCCCGGTGCGCTGAGAGTCCATATAAATAATGTAATATAGGTAGAAACAGGATCTTTTTTCGGGCTTCCCCTGGGTGTGTAGGTTGACGGCTTCCAGCTCCCCCGTAATTCAAACTCGGCTCCTGCATGCGTAAGCTGCGCAACGTGCGTGGTGACGTCATTTGCGCCGCCTGGAATTGATAAGAGAATCGTTTGCAAAAATGGCGAACGATTCCTAGGAATTGAAACAGTGGGAACCGGTTCTCAACAAGAACCGGTTTTCGATTCCCACCCCTAATCCGCGCGTCTAATTTCCCCGTGGGATGTACATGCGTCAAGCATAAACCAAGCTTCGGTCTGGTTTTAAAAGTATTCAAGGAGATGAGCTCGGTTAGTTTCCAGTTTTCCTGTAGCCTGTTCCATGCAGAAGGAGCAGAGTGAACAAAAGCCCTTTTGCCCAGTTCAGTGCGAGCAAACGGAACACAGAGTAACAACTGATCGTTTGCACGCAGACTGTGAGAAGTTACACTTCTCTGTGAGATTAAGTTACAGATGTAGTTGGGTAGTAATCCAAGCATGGCCTTGTAAATGAAAGTGTACCAATGTGCCAACCTCCTGATTGGCTAACAGCAACACGACTCTACCACTGACTCTGTTTGCTCTGCAACGTTGATGTTTTATCTCCACAAATAACACAAGCCTGGAGGAGTTCTGCTGTGTGGTGGAGTTGCTAATGCTAACGGTTAGCTTCTACTAGCCCAGACGTTCTCTGCTGTTTCCTGGACGCTAAACCAACAACAGCCTTCCCCGTCGTGAGTCAAGATGGGTGAGTCCATGAATGTTAAGTGACAGTGTGACGTAGATCTGTCAGGATTTTCTAATCCTAGAGTTTCACCTAGAGTCTATTTTCTATCAGAAGCTAAAGCAGGAGATAGGTGGAGGAGACATCTCAGAGTGACCCATTAGAGTCAGAAATAATCACTAAAAAGTGGTTTTTCAGTCAAGCACACCTTTGAGGACCACTTGGCAGTTTTGGTTTGTTTTTAGCACCCCCTAGTGAAAGTGAAACTTATCTCCTCGCTGTGCGTTTGTCTTTTTAACACCTTAACCTAACAGCTGAAATGTCTCCTCAGCCTTCATTAGTGTCTACAGGAGCGGTTCATCACTAAATCAAACAAATCAGCTGTGTTCATGATCTAAAACATGCAGGAAGCATGCTGGAAGGAGACTGCAGAGCCAGGCATGTCAGTTCCTTTTTATCCCAGATACAACAGACCGGACCGGCACTCTGAAGTTTCAAATGCCACAGAGGGCGGTGGGGGTCTGAGTGACATTTCATTAACCCTGTAAAGGGTCATTTTAGCACAAACTGGCTCAAGAACATGATTTAAAATATGAAAAAGTTGCAGAGTATGGCTTTAAAGTCCCAAATCACATTACTGAAATCAAAACACCTTTTGACACAAATCCCCCAGTTGATCACATTTTGTTGGTGTTTCCTAATAAATTACATCAAACCCAGACATCCCCCAGCCATTTTTGCCTGCTGCCCTCTGGCCAAAGATTCAGGACTCTGAGGTGGAAGCAGGCATGCTTCAGTAAAAGCCTTGTCCCTTCTCCATTGCTGCTCTTAACAGGTTCTAATCATCCTCCATACCACTTTTGTGTGTGCTGTCTTGTCCTGTATGTGTATTTGTTTATTTGTTCTGACAGTGGACGTGAAAAAGAAATGACCCCAGGGGACAATA
>SSNS01000309.1:293963-298963 GCA_006937985.1 Aphyosemion australe | reverse complement strand
TTTTCTACATCGTATCTTTATAGTTACTCGTGAATCATTCCACTAAACTATCTGCTAAAACCGACAGAGTGTACATGTTTGTGTGTGTGTGTGTGTGCGCTTGGTTGTGTGTACTAAAGGTTTTAACGAATCAGTATATTATGTCTTGGAAACACAATAGTTGTCATATCGATATGTGCTTTAAACTGCAGAACTTGTCAATGTAAAGGTTTCTGTGTCACGCCAGACAACAAATCCTCTGTAAATAAAGGAAAAAAGGAAGAAAAGGTTTGTTCCCCTTCGTTTTCTGCTGCGTTATGCTTCATTCTGGCATGTTTATCTGTTTAGCCCCCTCCCTCGTCTGGGGTTTGGTTTTGCAGGATGTGAAAAATCTGCTGAGCAGGCTGGAGCCCCTGGCGGGATGCTGTCGTACTTGGGATGCCAGTCTGATCGGGGCTTTTTCAGGTGGGCTTTGTTTTGGTTTATTCAGCTGGAAAGTGCAGGCTAAGTGGTGTCGGGGTTTTAAACAGCCGGTCGTGCAGCTTGTGGATCAGACTGGTGTGAGGACCCTACAGGGACAAAGTCAGAAGACATGGCTACGTTCAAAAAGTCCTTTGAGATCCTGAGAGGGACAGGTCACTCTGCTGCAAAGGGAGTCACAGACAGTACAGGTACAGGCCTTTCAGGTGGGGTCAGTCAGTCAGAATTATTCTTTGATGATCCTTCTCGTGCTTTCAGGTTAAACCAGTTTGTTTTTACGTATAAAACAAAGGCTTTTACATTAAAACGGTGATTTTTCCCTTTATGAAATGGATTTTGGGAAAACCCTTTGATGTGCTTCCAGTGCAGGCAGCTCAAGAGGCTGTGCAGCAGGTGGCAGACTCCTCCAAGGAAACAGTCAGCAAAGGTAAAGTGCACATCTCTCTGCTAACAAAGCATCATCATTTGGACAGAATTTATGGAAGGAAAGATCTCAAGGTGCAAATGAAGCGCTCAATAAAAATATTTATTTGGCTTGAACAAGTGCAATGGCTGAGGAGCATTTCACATTCTGCACCTCCACTGGCCTTGCTGGGCTTAGTGTCTGGGTCCTCTTCGTTGTGTTTAACGGCTGCACCTCCAAGTGCAGACCAGAAATGATGTCGGTCATAGTTTTTAGTAACAAACATGGAGTCCAGTGAGGCAGGTTGTTACATAAATGTGGGGTTTGTAAAGGAGATGAGCCCCAGCTGAAGGGCAGCAACATAAGAGTGGACAACGAAGAATAAACACATTCATGAATGTTTTTAGATTTTTGAAATAAGCTGATTTTAATAAAGTTTTACATTTTCATTCAAATCAGCTATCCTACCCAAATTTGTGTCAAACGGTGGTAACAGCCACACACAGACATTTTTATACAGACTGAAATGGTCCCAGTTACAACTAAAGGAGCTCTACCACGTCGCATCCTGGTAACCAGAGACCACACACTCACATTCCCCCAGAGCAATAAATAACTCACTTTAGTGATTAAATAAGGGGGCCAGACACTAGAGGCTCTGGTCTGAAGTATTTATATATATATAGATGATGTTGGAGGTGAAGCTGACATAATTAAGGCGATGCAGACAGTGTCACTATCTCTGCAGCGTAAGCAAGGATGCAGATGGGCATAGCAGGATTTTATGAAGAGTCAAACAACATCTACCAACACATTTCTCACAGAGGCTGAATGTTATGATGTCATTGCTTTGGCTTGTATTTGATCCAATAAAAACACCTAAACTCTATTAGTGTTGGAGGATAAAAATGATGTATGTTTCCATCTAGGGGGTAGAACAGTTTGACTTTCAAGTGCTGAGGATTTATTTAACTTTCTACCTTCTTTTTTCCTCTGGAATGATCCAAGCTGCTCAAGAAGCCAGCAGGCAGACTCAGGCAGTCATAGGGAAGGCTGCGGAGAAAACCACAGACACCATCAAGGAGTTTGGACAGAAAATGGAGTCCAACCGATCAGCAGGAAACAAAAGCTTCTAGCTGAAACAAGATGTATAATCATATGTGACAACCAATTATGTGTTGGGAAAAAATACCCTGGAAAACAATCCTATCATTACAAAATGAACATTCCAGAAAGAAGAAAAGATCTGTGTTTTTGTTGTCTTGCTTTATAAATGAAATGTTTTTATTTGGGCAAATAAATAAAGAACAACTTCTCTCTCAAGTTCATACAATGTGATAACCCGCCATGTTGGGTGGAAATAAAACACACTGCTGCCATGGAGAGCAGCGCTCATCACTACCAGCACGTTGCTCAGGAGCTGGCCTTTGGCGGGATGATGGTTCCTGACGGGAGTGAGATCAGAACTGTTTACCTTGGTGCTTAGCAGCACACCTCCCTCCATCACACTATACATGGTTGCCAGGCAACAGAACTCAGTAATAGCTTGTGATTGGTCCAGGTCGCTGAATTGATGCTGAGGCTACTTCTGTCAGTACACGGTGTTCTGGCCATGCTCACAGAGACCACAAGACAGGAAAGATGTGTAAAAATAAAGGACATATAAATATCTGCAATGTTACGCAATAGCTTGATTAAAATGACTCGGAGCAGCAGGCTGAACAGCGGTGATGTTGGATGGAGAGATCAGCGTGAAAGCCCCCTCTTTCACAAGTGTGTGCTTGCGTGGGAGGCACAGCGCTGCCTCCTCCAGGCTCCTTCAAGCTGAGGTTCTGTTGGGTTTCATCTCCAGATGCAGCAGAACAATTCTGCATCTCCAATCTTCCTTTTGTTGCCCACAATCTCTCAAAAATCAGACATTTGCATGACTTCTGTGGAATTTAATTGTTTTAAATCTTTACAAAATAAATGTAACCAAAGCTACATTCTGAGTTTTCACGTCTGTGTTCTTCACACACACACACACCTTGATGTCTGTAGAGAAATAAGGAGCGCTAAACGCCACGCTGCACCCCCCATCAGGCCTCACACTGCTCCGTTTTAATAACTTGATCTTCTGTCACATCCTCCTATTCCCTGTAAAGCCACTCCACGCGATCATAAGTTTGTCTGTCTGCTCCTGGAGTCCACTGTGTGGTTAATCACCGTGATCACAGAGCAGATCGGAGGGTTTTGTCGTTACATTACCACTCGCTGCCACAGCTCCCACCATTGGTTTCCAGGGAAACTGGAAATGTGAAGCTTTCCAACAGACACAGCACAGCCTAAAGAGCGAGGACTGCCTAAGATAGATTCTTCTAGAGACAAACCTGTAGCCAGCACAATCAGAATCAATCAAACAGCCGAGCTGCACGGACAGATGTCGGCTTCAATCAGCAGAGAGATTTGTGATGTCTGACCTAAATCTGAAGAAGAGTTGTGGAGACGCTTCAGTACGACTTTGCTGCTGAGGTACGTCTGTGACTTTGATTTTTACTGTTTCTTTTAATGGTTCTTGCTTCAAACCTTCTCCTCCTTCACATGTTGTTTGCTGTTATGTGATGAAACAAAAGCTGCAGGGATTTATTTTCAGAGTTTAAACTGTTCAAAATGTAAAAGAAGTTAGTAAATTGAGGGTTAATTACAACTACATTTTGATTTTCTCTGCAAATGGTTTCCATTAAAGAGCACGGCTGCATGCCAGCGGTTAGATGCTTGACATTGATTTTGTATTTTCACCACAGAAACAAGCTGTTGTTTCATCCTGGGCTCGTGCGTGGGCTTCTCTCGGATTACAGTTTGCACAAACGGCGTGTCTGTGCTGTCTTATGCTCTGCAGGTTATTCTACCACTTAATGAAGAGACAGAATGGGAAGCCTTAAGGATGAGAAAAGAGGTCTCCGTCTCAGAGAGGACCACCAGCCTTCTGAGAAGTCAGAAAACAAGGGACATCAAGCAGGCTCAGAGAGCAGCGCGGTGGGGGAGGGACATCCACTACACACGCGTCAAGAGTCAACCACTAGAGAGGACTATCGGCCACATCTCCACGTGAATGCCAGGGATAGAAACCCAACGTCCAAAGATCAAGAGGTATCAGGAACTGATAGTGAAACCTCTCAGCGATCAGCCTCAGAGGCAGATAAAGACCCTACACAGACTGATGTCATGCCTCTGACGCCTCATCCTGCAGCTCAGGAAACAACCGCTACACAAAACGAAGCAATAGTCTCCATCAACCTTCAAACTGATGGAGAATCTGAAGGGGGAAGCGGGGGCAGGAGAGACGTGGATACTAAGAAGATCTCAGTTCCTGTTCCATCGACTCCAGACCCCTTTGACCCACGCTCGCCTGCCCCGATTGGGCAACATCACATGCGCACGCAGGTGAGTTTAGAGGTTGTTCAGTGCCACTCAGCAGCCACCAGCCCCATGACGCCCCCCGAAGGGGAACTTTCCTTCTTCTTCCCAAGCACTTTTGGGAAATCTGGAGGTGCTGCTGCTGACACCAAAGATGCAGAGCTGCAAGAGGGTCAGCAAACTGAGTTCTGCTCTGTCGCCACCTCCCCGATGACCCCCAAGACTCTGTCGACCACAGCTTTCCCAGTTCTCGTTGGGAGGGAGACGGTCCAGAAAGAAGAGAAGAAGAGTGAGGAGCAAAATCAGAGTAGCTGTCAAGAGAGTTTCACAGCAACCAAATGTCAAGAAGCTAAATCAGAAAAAACTAAAAGCCTGAGCTCTGATGCATCTCCAGGGATTTCTACTAGATGTGTGGGTCTCAGATCGGAACATTTACAAGGGACTTGTGAGGACACCAGCCAGCAGTGTAAGCAGCAGAGGATGGGGAGCTTGGACCAAGACATTACAATCCTGGTGACCCAACACGGCAACAATGAGGAAGAGGAAAAGAAGGAAGAGTCACATTTTCCTTCCGTGGATCCAGAAATGGTGGAAATAAAAGAGGAAGGTGGAGGAAAAAGTGAGGATGGGAAGGAAACTCCCGTTCATTCACAGGACACGTCCAACTCAACCCGTCTTCAGAAGCAATCTGAGGAGCCAAAAGGTGGCTACAAGGCTGAAAATTCCACAGAAAGCAAAGGGA
>SSNS01000309.1:256463-288963 GCA_006937985.1 Aphyosemion australe | reverse complement strand
ATCGGGGTTTTGTTTTAGACAAGCCTCTAATTCCTTCACAGTCATAAAAATGATTTTCCCCATGTTTACTGGATGCTTCAAAATCAAATCATTTCTGTGTAATCTCAACTAATTTCCTCATTTTAGCCATTTGCCTCAAACATATTACAGAAAGTATCAACTTTTTGGGATTTCAGAGAGAAGAAAGTTGGCACAAAAACAAAAAAGAGACTACCAACTCAACAGTGGAGGTGATCGTAGGGTTAAACAGAAACCAGTGAAAACCCAATAGTTATACAGTCATGGTAAAAGAAAGTCCATCTTCAGTCCGGCCTTATAGAGCAATCTAAAAGGATTTGGTCTGTACCAGCTTCTAAAATCATTTCAAATCTAACCTCAAGTTAAAAACACAAAAAGCAGACTTGATCAGGCAATAACATCTACATGGAAAAGCTTAGGATCATGGTCCTTTTTAATGACCCAGTTTGGTCCAAACTTCAGCAGGATTCACATTAGACTCTAGAAGACCTTGGTCTACACAGGAGGTCATGGCCCTCTCAGTAGGCCTGGGTAGGCATCTCTCCATTGGTTTCATCTGTTCCAGGGACATTGTTTCAGAGGCTTTTTGTATTATTCAGATACCACTTGACAAATTTAAAGGTCAACTTTACTCATATTTTTAATACGTTTGCAGTGGTCTCTAGTAGGAACGAATGCCTTGTAAGTTGTTCTCTGGGCTAAATAAATAAATAAATCAATAATAATAATGCATTTAATTTATAGGCGCCTTTCAAAACCCAAGGTCACCTCACAAGAACATGATAAAACTTACAAGTAAAATGAGAGTAAGAAAATTTCAAATATAAAATATACTATACAAGGAATATAATGTAAATTACAGAGTGGAGAGTTTGTGGACTAGAGAGTGTAAGCCAGTTTGAACAAGTGGGTTTTGAGTTTGGATTTGAAAGAGAGGAGGGAATCAGTGTTTCGGATGTCAGGAGGAAGTGAGTTCCAGAGCCGAGGAGCAGAGCGACTGAAAGCTCTGTTTCCAACGGTGGTGAGACGGGCTGGAGGAACCACGAGGTGAATGGCAGAGGAAGACCTGAGGGAGCGGGATGGGACAGCAACATGGATGAGATCAGAGAGGTTAGGAGGGGCGAGACAATGGATACATTTAAAGTCAAAGTTAAAGTCCCAAGTATTCATCACACACTGGTGAAATTACATCTCCCCATTTGACCCATCCCCATGGTGGGGAGCGGTGAGCTGCAGCGGTGAGCTGCAGCTGTGGCCGCGCTCGGGAACTATTTGGTGGTTTAACCCCCCAATCCAACCCCTTAGTGCTGAGTGTCAAGCAAGGAGGCATTGGGTCCGATTTTTTCAAAGTCTTTGGTATGACCCGACTGGGAATCGAACCCTGATCTCCCAGTCCCGGGGCGGACACTCTACCACTAGGCCACCGGAGCTTGTAGATGAGGAGCAGGAGTTTGAAGAAGATTCTGTGTTCTATTGGCAGCCAGTGGAGATGCTGAATAACAGGGCTGATGTGATCTCTGGAGGGGGAGTGATGATCCGTGCAGCAGCATTTTGGAGGAGTTGGAGCCGATGAAGAGACTTGTTGGGGAAGACCAAAGAGGAGAGAGTTACAGTAATCAGTCCTAGATGTGACTAGGCTGTGTACGAGGATGGCTGTAGCATGGGGAGTGAGAGAGGGGCGGAGTCGATTGATGTTGCATAAATGAAAGTAGGCAGAGCGAATGACGTTGATGATGTGGGCTTAGTGCTGTCAAGGATGACACCCAGACTCTTTACATCGATGTTAATTGATATAATGGGAGATTTGTTAAGAATTGAGGATTTCCCTATGAGCAGAATTTCAGTTTTATTGCTGTTGAGTTTCAGGACGTTTGATGAAAACCAGGATTTTATCTCAAGGAGACAGCTGGAAAGGGAGGCTGGAGGGAAGGTTTCATCGGGTTGAGAGGAGATATAGATCTGGGTGTCATCCGCGAAGCAGTGGAAATTTATCTTGTATTTACGAAAGATATGGCCAAGTGGAAGAATGTAGATTATGAATAAGAGGGGTCCAAGGACAGAGCCCTGGGGAACACCAGCAGAGACAGCAACAGAGCAAGATGAAAAGGATTTTAATTGAACAGACTGGAAGTGGCCAGAGAGAAAGGAGGAAAACCAGGCGAGGACAGTGTGGGTGATACCAAGGGAAGCTAATCTGTTTAAAAGGGTTGAGTAAGAGATGGTGTCAAATGCTGCACTAAGATCGAGAAGGATGAATTTCAAACGACGGTGGCGGCGACTTGTTTTGCTGATGAGGCGTCGCCGCCACCGTCGTTTGAAATTTAGGAAAGTACGGGTATGGTCATGGCTGAAAAGAAGAGCCATGCAAGGAGTTTATGACGGTGGCAGCGACGCCTCATCAGCAAAACAAGTATAAGCATTTCCTCCATATCCAGCTCCGTCTCTGTTTTTTTTTTTTTTCCGTCATGCAGACAGGAGGCTGCCACTTTGGAATCACGTGAGGGGAGAACGCGCTGTGATTGGTCACTTGGAAGATTTCAGCTCAGCCGACTGCTCACATAGTGAGCACACGGCGAGTTTCTGCCCCCCGTGGGGTGGAAAGTATCAAACCAGTTTGATTTTCACCTTAGCGTCTCGTGAGGCAGAAAACTCAGTGAAAATTAGGCGCACACAGCAAGTAATCTGCTGAGCAAACGGCCTCGAATGAGCGGTAGCTCAGCTGTTGGCTCTCGTGAGCGGCAGGCTTTAGTGACAGTGTGACATAGATCTGTCAGGCTTTTCTAATCCTAGAGTTTCACCTAGAGTCTATTTTCTATCAGAAGCTAATGCAGGAGATAGGTGGAGGAGACTATTTTCATGTTCAGCCTGCATGAAACACAGAGTGACCCGTTAGAATCAGAAATAAGATTTAAACATGGTTTCACAGTAAAGTTGACCTTTAAACTGAGCTGCCTTGTTGTTATAGAGAAGATGTTTTCTTTTTCCTAACAAGTCACATTTGTTCTGTGTTTTTCTGCCTTTCACTGGCTCAGTGGCCTAGTGGTACGAGTCTCTGCCTAGAGACAGGGAGACCAGGGTTCAAATCCTGGTTGAGTCATACCAAAGACATTAAAAATGGGACCCAATACCTCCCCGCTTGACCCTCAGCATCAAGGGGTTGGATTGGGGGTTTAAACCAATCAGCAGCTCACCGCTCCCCCAGGGGATGGGTCAAATGCAGAGAACAAATTTACACACCAGTTTCTAATTGTCCTTCAACTTTTGATTTGCTACCTTAAACCTGCGATACGGTGGTGACTTGAGAAAAAAATTATGAGTGAATTATGAATGAAAAGATTTTGCTTTTCCAGCACCCCAGGAGAGATATTAGTAAGTCTGTTGAGATATATTCACTGTTTAAAGAGAGGCTGGTGAAAATGATGTGTAACTAATTCAGAGTGCTTGTAGGCCCACACAATTAGCCTTTCGCCGGCCCCGCCCCCAGAACGGCTATTGTCCAATCACACATCATAGCAACCGTTACTATCCGACAACTCCAAACAAAATGATGAAGCTAAGCCTAATTTACTACTAAGCATTAGCCTCGATAGTAGTCGTGTCTCCTTCGTTTCCCTCCAGATCCTCCTCATCGAGCTCAACCAGCAACAGCCAAGCATGAGTGCTCCCCCCGCCCGCGGCTGGGCGGAGGTCCGCCTCCCAGACTATCCAAGAAGACCCTTTATAGACACACCATGCCGACAAATCAGCGTAATATTACCTCAACTGTGTGTCTTATAAACGCACATTAAGCCTTGGCGCAACAGCGGGTGGTGTCATGATCACGTGATGAATTAATGCCGAGCTCCGGAACTAAAAATGAAAGTAAACACAGGCTTAAAAAGTTACATTTTATTAACAGACTCAGCTGAGATGATCAACTGAGCGATGCAGAGCGCTGGGAGCTTTTCTCCGTTAGAGCTGCCTGCAACTCATATCATCTGACAGCTGACATCTGACAGCTCACAGGGACACCGCATCGCCGCCCACCGCTCCTCGGATCCACGCGTCCCCGGACGCTGGACCTTCTCCCAAACTCTGCAAACTATGCTTCGCTCAGCGGAGCCGACACTAATATATCCCTCCACTGCATCCTGTAACCCATTTTGCCTCAATCTGGATGAAATTGAGGAGAAATTGCTCCAAAAAATGTCGCTGACACGCATCTGTCTACTTCTTTCCATCATGGAAATCTGCGAAGCTGCAGTATTTGATCCACTTATTGTCGGAGTTGGCAACAGTAACTAAGGGGGGCGGGGCTCGGCGAAAGGCTAATTGAGCAAAACGTGCGCTTTTATAATAAATAAATGTATATATATTGTAGATTTTTTACTTTTTATATATTTTTTCTCCCGTCAAGTCAGGAAGGGCAGCACCCCAGCGCCCCCTATAGACGAGTCACCACTGCTGCAATCTCTTAGCGTGACTAGCCATCTCATATACTGTATGTGAATATATAGTCTGGCCACGACCCATTGGCAGAGCTCAATCATAGGGTGGGATCTACGGTGGTCTTTCAAACTGACTCCACATGCTATTGGACATCAAACAACATGACGTACTCACCGCTACAGATGTGAGGCAGTCCACCATACACCCTCAAATAAGACGCAAATACATATTGTTTCTAAATTAACTTAAGTACCTCTATCTCAGTAGTCTCCAACCTATTGGAGACAGTAAGCTACTTTTTAGCCTAATTTATACTTTTCCGTCTGCGTTGGTACAAAGACACGCAACGCCATTTTGCATCGGTGCAAGGGCTCTCCGACAGGCCCGCAGAGGCTGACGGAGACATGCCCTCTTTAACTGTCTGTCGAGAGCGACGTAGAGTGTCAGGACGCCGCTTCCTTGAAATACGTCTACAGCACCGCCATTGCCACCGCAAAAAATAATGAGAGCTGAAGATATTGATCGGCAGAGACAGAACAGATTAAAGAACGCCTCGCGGAAAAAGTCCGAAAATATGAAAGATTATTCATTCATGACTGAAGGAGCAGAAAGAGCGTTGTATTCGTGGACGGAAATGATGGGAAACGTGGGTTTAGAGGTGCCAATCTCATGAAGAGGTGGAGAATGAGGGACAAATTTATTAGTGTTAAAAAGTCTCTAAAATACATTAAAACAATATAAACAGTAGTAAATACACTATTGTGGACCAGATACGTGGCTGTAATGGTGGCAGGATACCCCAGAAAAGCGCTACGCCCTCTGTTGTCCTGGCAGGGAATTGCTATGCAACTCTCCCCAGGTGATGAAGAAGTCTGAAAGGAAAACATCTCCGTCAATGCGTGTGCACGACTCCACACTTGAGCTGACGGAGAAGAATAAATTAGGCTTTACACCATGAAAGTAGAAGAGCTACTGCCATATGATTTATTCACATTGATGCTTTCCATGTGTCAATATGCTTACTATGTTAAAATGCTATGCTTACTATGATAAACGGAGAAGGAAGTGAAGTCGCCGACAGCGACTTAGCTCTGTGGAAGATCACAGCTGGTGGTGGAAACGTCAGCAAAGGAAAGGTAAAACTATCGTTTATCTGTGTTTGAAAAAGAACCAAGTGATTTAAGCTATGATTACTATATTAACATGCATTGTATTCACAAGTTGCATTCTCTATTTCAATACCACAATCATGTAAAAAAGGAAAATAGTGACATTCCTGTTTTGAAACTCAAACTAAACAAAACATATTTAGTTTTTTAACTAATCAGATACTTTCAGATAATCAAATAAAAATCTACTTTGTGTGAAAGAGTTGACATTTTCTTTAGAATGGATCAGTAACAGAACTGTACACAGGAACAGCTAACCTGTTCCTCTTCAGTCCCTGACCCTGTGTCCTGCCTGGAGCCTAAGCAGCATCATCAGTTTATCATAAGCCTCTTTTATAAAACAATGCTGCCAAATTGCCGCAACGCCGATGCGGCATCAGGCAGCGTTAGGTCGTTTATAAGAGCTCAGACCGCGACGGTAATGTTGCGCAATCATGTCCGTTTTATAAAAGATTACGCGATGGCGGCAAAAGGAGGTATGGGGGCGGTCTCTGCACTGTCGCGGACTTCCGTGTATCTTGGACATAACTTGATTTTATTGCGATCAAAGCTGCGCAGGTGTCTGTCCTCCACCATCCCTGTGAGCTGTCAGATGATCTGAGCTGCAGATCTAACAGAGAAGCTCCCGGAGCACCGCAACGCTCCAAATGGTCATCTCAGCTGATTCTGTTTACAAAAGTGAAACTTAAGCGCGTGTATACTTTCATTTTTATTATAGTTCCCGGCCGGAGCTCGGCAGTAATTTATCACATGGTCATGACACCTCCCTCTGTTGCGCCAATGTTTAATGTGCGTTTATAGCCCTTTTTATAAGACACACCGTGCCGGCAAATCAGCGTAATATTACCGCAACATGTTTCTTATGAACGCGCCATGGCGGCATCACGTTGCGGGAATTTTGCGGCATTTGTGCCGCCACGCTTGGTAGTAATATTGCGGTAATATTGCGGTAATATTGCGGCTTCGCCGGTCTTATAAACGCACATTAAGCCTTGGCGCAAAAGAGGGAGGTGTCATGACCACGTGATGAATTAATGCTATGTTATGTTAAAAATGAAAGTAAACACGCGATTAAGTTTCACGTTTGTAAACAGAACCAGCTGAGATGATTAACTGGACCGATGCACAGCTCCAGGAGCTTCTCTCCGTTAGATCTGCAGCTCAGATCATCTGACAGCTCATAATCCCTGTACAGGGATGGTGGATGACACACCTGTAGCTGGTTGTTAAAATAAAAACTTAAGGAGCGCGGCTTCGATCGCAATAAACAGCAAGTTATGTCGAAAATACACGGAAGTCCGCGACAGTGCAGAGACCGCCCCCATACCTCCTTTTTGCCGCCATCGCGTAATCTTTTATAAAACTGACATGATTGCGCAACATTACCGCCACGGTCTGAGCTCTTATAAACGACCTAACGCTCCCTGATGCCGCATCGGCGTTGCGGCAAATTGGCGGCATTGTTTTATAAAAAGGGCTTATAAGACCGGCAAAGCCGCAATATTACCGCAATATTACCACAATATTACTATCAAGCGTGGCGGCACGAATGCCGCAAAATTCCCGCAACGTGATGCCGCCATGGCGCGTTCATAAGAAACACGTTGCGGTAATATTACGCTGATTTGCCGGCATGGTGTGTCTTATAAAAAGGGCTATAGTGTTACGCTGTTTTGTCATAAATGAACAAATACTACTAAAAACTATAGAATGACATTTAAAGAACATTTAATGTTCTTTATGGCTTTTAATTCAAAACCTTAATTGTTATGTTGTGTTATGATTATTTTTCCAAACAATGCACAACAAACATTCTCCCAAAATGAATAAAGCTGAAGATATTTTAAATAAAATACAAGCTAAATGTGATGAAAACACAACATTCTAAATACTTTGAACTGAAGTAAAAAATATAAAAACAGAAATAACATTTCTTCCTGCTTTCCTGATTCATTGAATCATTTTTATGTTTTTTTTTTTTTGCTCATGAAATTTAAGTTTTACTTCACTGGTGAATAACTGCAGGTAAAATGAGGCTTTGCTGTGTTTTTTGCTGACAAAATTCTAATAAGGTTGGATCAGCTGATTGTGGGTCAAATGAATGATCCGCTGCACTCTCTCTCTCTCTCACCAAGCGAGTGAGAGAGCGAGCAAGCTTTCAGGATCGTGTTTTATTACTAAATGGGCTCTATGCACGCTCCAACTTCCGCATTCCACATAAGACCGCACTCCTATGTCCGGTTGCCATAGTTGCCAGTGAAGCTGTGACATGGCTGAGAGTTTGGAGTTCACCCGGTGTTTCCTGGAGGTTAGTTGCTTATGGTAAAATCATTAGACAACATGGGATAAACTTCCACTGTTATGCTGATGATACTCAGTTATATTTATCCATAAACCCTGATGAACCTAATCAGTTAGGTAGATTACAGGCTTGTCTTGAAGACATAAAAATCTGGATGACTCTAAACTTTCTGCTGTTAAATCCAGACAAGACTGAAGTTATCATCTTTGGACCAGAACCTCAGAAAAGGAAACTGCTTAGTCAATCACCTAATCTAAACGGTATTAAATTAGCCTCCGAGAACAAAGTAAAGAACCTCGGTGTAATCTTTGACCAGGACATGTCATTCAAATCCCACGTTAAACAGGTTTGTAGGATTTCCTTTTTCCACCTTCGGAATATTGCTAAGATTAGAAGCATCCTTTCCAGGAGTGATGCTGAAAAACTGGTTCATGCATTCATTACCTCAAGGTTGGATTACTGCAATTCATTACTATCAGGAGGTCCACAGAATGTAGTCAAAAGTCTTCAGCTGGTCCAAAATGCTGCAGCTAGAGTTCTGATGAGAATTAAAAAGAGAGACCACATCTCTCCTGTTTTAGCTTCCCTACATTGGCTGCCTGTTAAATTCAGAATAGATTTTAAGATCCTCCTTCTCACATATAAAGCTCTTAATAATCAAGCTCCATCATACATCAGTGATCTGATTGTTCCATATGTTCCTAACAGAGCACTTCGCTCTCAGACTGCAGGTTTACTGGTGGTTCCTAGAATATCTAAAAGTAGGATGGGAGGCAGATCTTTTAGCTATCAGGCTCCTCTACTGTGGAACCAGCTCCCAGCATTAGTGCGTGAGGCAGACACCTTGTCTACTTTTAAGACTAGGCTCAAAACTTTTCTATTTGATAGGGCTTATGGTTAAATTCTGATGTTAGCCCAGGTTTAGACGAGTGGGGAGCAGAGGGAGGTGGAGTGTACAGAGGGGACTACTGTCGTTAAAGACTTCTCCCTGGCCCTGCCTCCCACATGCCTCCATCTAAAAGGCTAGGTTATCCTGAGTTATCTCTGTAGTTATGCTGCTATAGGCTTAGACTGCTGGAGGACATACTGACCACTTTCCACACTCTGCTACTCTCTTCTACCACCACTCTCTAACTGCATTATTTCCTGTTATTCCAGCTGTTAACTTTATTTTCTCTCTAAGTGTTTTTCTCCCCAGAAGAAGCTACACTGGCGTTCTGCTGAGCTGTGGTGGCCTCATGGAGGGGGCCATCGGCTGGCACACTGCTGCCAACCACCTAACATTCTCCCTTTCCTGATATTACATCTTACTTTCTTTAACATAGAATGTGCTACTATTAGTTCACCTATTGAATTAATTATAGATTCACTCAGATAAAGACAATAAAGTTTCTCTTACTCTTACTAAATAGAACTTCTACTAAGAAATCACAGTGTAGCCATAGAAACACTACTTGATATATGTGGTGTGTGTGTGTGTGTGTGTGTGTGTGTGTGTGTGTGTGTGTGTGTGTGGGTGCGGGGTGTGCCTGTGCCTGCTCTGTCTTCTCAACCCCCAGTGAGCCGTAGCGGATGGCTGCTCATACTGAGCCAGGATCCTCTGGAGGTTTCTTCCTGTTAAAAGGGAGTTTTCCTTCCCACTGTCGCTAAATGCTTGCTTAGTATGAGGATTGTACCAACACAATGACACTAGTCAGTGTCTTGATGCAATCTGCTGGGTCCCTTATATAGGAAACTTTTTTACTGATTGGCTTATGAACTGAACTGTATTGGAATGTTTACTTTGTGAAGTGCCTTGAGACGACTCTTGTCGTGATCTGGCGCTATATAAATAAACTGAATTGAATTGAATTGAACTGAATGGCTTTTTGGTCGGACGTGTTATTGGTGGAGGTTTTTTAAAACAACTCGAGAGAACCACTTTATTCTTTTTTTTCATCTAAACAAAGAGAAAATTTGCCTTACATCATTGATTGTAACTTTTGGTAACTACTGTAAGCACCAGGTGAACTCCAAACTCTCAGCCATGTCACAGCTTCGCCGACGACTTATGACGACCGGACATAGGAGTGCGGTCTTATGTGGAATGCGGAAGTTGGAGCGTGCATAGAGCCCATAGGACAATCAGCTGAAACAGTTGAGGTAAGTTTGTTGAAAATAAATCACATGAGATGTCCAGAAAGTTTGGAAACGTGTGTTCATCATGTGTTAATAAACGAACTCCATTTAAGGTCATTTGCATTAACGAGCTTTTACCACAGATAGGAGGACTTTACTGTCGCCCAGAATATTTTACTGAGGATGTTTTTCTGATCAACATCAGACTCCTGAAACCCAAACCAGTAGTAATGATGTCACCCCTTCTTCTTTAGAAGTGCGTCTCCATCACCTCTCCAGCTGCAGCCGCTGAGATCAAAGCTGACCAGGGTTATTATCGTAAACGAAAACTAATGAAATAACGAAAACTAGAATTTAAAAAAAATTTCGTTAGCTGAAATAAAAATAAAAGCGAATTTAAAATAAAAAACTGAAACTGTAATGAGCGTTAACAAAACTAATTAAAACTAACTGAATTTATAGAGAAAATTAGCTTAGTTTTTGTATTTATGTTTTATTCTAATTTCCGGAAGGTTTTTTTTTGTGTGCGCGTGCCACAACAGACGGCTCGTCAGTCAACATCGAGCGTCATGTCGGCAATAGCTGGGATGAAGTGACAGGCAGTGTTGTACATGAATGTGTTCGTTAAACGATCGTTTGTGAACTGAACTCGCTTGTATTTTGCCTGACGAACGTTAAAGTGAGCGCGCTCATTCTGGCGTGTGTGAACAGGTTTATGAACAGCGTTCCCTCGTAGTTCGTGAGCTCCAAATCTCCACGGAGTTAAAAGTAGCTAAGGCTAAAACCCAGCCAAGACCTTCTCGCTAAAACAAAACAGCCTGTGAATCATAGACTTTTAAAAAAGTAGACCCTGAAATTGTGGCCGCCATAGGGAATAGCGGTTGGTGTGGCGTCTACGCTTCAATTTCTATGCTGTGGAGGCCGGACCTCTTGGTGCGTTCAATTTACCTCGGAGAACATACAACTGCACATAACATTGATTTTAGATGAGCCCTTACAAGTTTATTTTGTAAAAAAAAAAAGGTTCCACCACAGCTACTGTTGTTATTATAAGAAGCTGCTATGCTGAACCTCAAAGTTGGATTCAAAAACATTCTCTGACTTAGGGGGGTGTTTTGTTACACACAACAATTATCTAACTAACTTTTGCTGCCTCTTGGCCAGGACTCCCTTGAAAATGAGGTTTTTAATCTCAATGGGACCTTCCTGGTTAAATAAAGAATAAATCTATTCTTTTATTCATTCTTGTCCCTGATATGTAACTAATATTACAAAAAAGACTAAAACTATAACTGAAACTAATCATTTTCAAAAAATAAAAACTAAACTAAAACTAAAAAACAAGTTGCAAAAACGTATTAAAACTAAATAGAATTAAATATTTTACGTAAAAACTTAATAAAAATAAAAACTAATAAAAAATGCAAAACTATTAAAACCTTGAAGCTGACAGAAACTGGGATCCGTGCTGCAAACCCCCACAAATTATGACAGACAGCGGAGTTGAGACCAGCGGTTTTGGCTTAAATGTGCCACAAAATAGCCAAAGCTGATCTTGCCACAGATTATTTTGCTTTTATATTCTTAATAAGGTATTTCTAATCATTTAAAGAATATAAGCAAGTTATTTTGATTCTCAGATAAGGATGTAGACTAGCCTAGTGAACTAGACCAAATTCTTGCTTTGCAGAGTTTGGTCTAGGCACGCTTCATTGGAACCCTCGCAGCCCGATCTACTGCTGTGGCTGTCCAATCACAGCTCGCTATAGTTTTGGTTCGGCCAATCACAGCGCTCTATATTGTGGGCCAATCACAGAGCGGGAGTAGCCGATGATGTCAGAGCTGCAGCCGCAAACACAAGCAACATGGCGGCAACGCAGGAACCATGTTGGTTTGAAACGGCTTTGTCATCAACATTGGATTATTTAGACTCCAACGTGCGTAAGTCTGTCTGATATACTTAGCGGCTTCTTATTTTTATCAAACAAAGTAGTGCAATGTCCCAGTACACCTGATATTAGCGTGTTTTTCATACAAAAACGACAGAAATCATTGATGTTAGACGCCATTACTGCCTCCATCTTTTCCGTTGCTGTGATTACGTCACGTTGTTTGTTACTCTGATTGGTCCTAGCGCTATCCAATTGCGTGCAGACAGTTTGAAAGTCAACCGTAGATCCCGCCTCACGACTGAGACCCGTCAATGGTTCGTGGCCAGACTATATATTCACATATATAGGCTAGACTGCAGGAACTTAGGGGGCCCCTAGTGGCCATGTGCGGCCCTACGCCTTCGCATAGTCGGCGTATAGCAAAAAATGGCTCTGGTTAATTACATTTTTGAAGTCAGGCATGATTGCTCACTGGCTGCTTCCAGGCGAGCTACTTTCAAGTACGAGTGACGTGTTGGCCCCTGGTCTATCTGCTTTTGAATTAAAGAAAAGCCCAAGTCTAAGTAGTCCATAGTTGATGACGATGCAGTTACAAACAAGCCATCGCCATCTTAGTTTTGCTCAGTCGCAATTACATCCCGCCCACCAAACTGATAGAGCACTGTGATTGGCCAGCCACCAGACTGCACAGGTTCCACCGGAGCATGGCTAGACCAACATGCAGAGCAAGTTCTGCTACTGTCTGCCTAGATTTCTAGAATAGTTGTCTCTCTGAGCCGTACACAGCCTGGCCTTTGGGTGAGGATTGGCAGCTGTTAATAATCTTTCTCTCAGCAGAATGTTGGACTTAGTTGTTTGGAAGTGACTTTTTTTTCTAATGTTGTTGTTGATGTCTTTCCTCCTTTGAGGTTGCGTTAACACATACCTCTATGCTCCACACCAGCCAACTGAGGCCCTGTCCACATGTAGCCGGGTATCTCCCAAAAGCAAGATATTTTTCTACGATTCGGCCCGTCATCCACACGAAAACGCAGATTTCCGAAACGAAAACAAATCTTTTTAAAAACTCCGGCCAAAGTGAAGATTTGCGTTTTTTAAGCGTTTTTGTGTGAACAGAAATAACCGAAGTTTTAGGTTTCACGTCACTGTCTGTGACAAAAATGCTGACGGCCCATGTGCAACCTGTGTTTACACTACAACATAGATGCTCATAGCTGAGCTTGCGTTATCAATCGTCCTAGCGCTTTGTGACGCTTGTTGACTTTATACTCCAAAACTACATTTAAGAATTCCATTCTCGGTTCACACAAGCGAGCTAGACGCCATGTTTCATGTTTTATTGAAGTTTAGAAGGAAGACATAATGAATAGGATTCGGGGGAATTACTGCCACCTACAGGTCTGGCATGCCTATGAATGTGCTTAACAATGCACTTATGCGGTTACGTGTGGATGGAGTTTTTTCTAAAAACGAGGTGGTGTGGACGCTATTTTTTGGGAGGGCAGATATTCGTTTTAAAAAAATCCCGGCTACGTGTGGACAAGGCCTGACTCAACTACTGATTCTGTAGAGGTGTCACACTGATCAATGATCAGCTTCAGTTTGACACTTTTCCTAATCCTAAAAAAGAAGTGTTTAGTGCACTATTACAGCAGCAGCAAGACAACTTTAAAGGTTTTGTGCAAGTGATTATGGATTCAACTAATGCTCGTTTTGACTCCTTCGCAAAAGAACTACAGGATATCAGAACAAGTCTACAATTCACACAAAAAGATGTGGAAGAGCTAAAGTCATCTGCTCTGAAGATAAGAAAGGAGGATGAGAGAATAATCCAAAAGGTGAATATGATGAATGAAAGCATGACCCAACTTGCTGTTAAGATGGATTACTTGGAAGGACAGTCAAAGAAGAACAACTTAATCATTGATGGAATTCCCAAATCGCCTGGAGAAACATGGGAAGACTCGGAGAAGAAGTTAAAGGCCATGTTTGTGGAAAGTTACAGCTGCAAAGAGACATGGAGGTTGAGAGAGCTCATTGCACTAGGAAACAGGATTCGGGAAGAGTGAGTCCTAGACCTATTGTGGTGAAATTCCAAAAATACAAAGATAAACTGGCAATTCTGGAGCGAGCCAAAAATTTAAAAGGTACCAAAATGTAGCCCAGGCTAAAAGTCATAGCCTAAGGTAAATGTGGTTTAACTTACGTTAAGTTCATTAGTATTTGTTAACTAGTTGGAATAAATATTATGAATAAAATATTGTTTATTTAAAGCCCCAGTGTGTAATATTTTTACCTGTTTACTACCAAATTCTGTGCATCCAGTGCACAAACTTGTCCTTTTTCATTAATATTTCTCACCAACATTAATTCTAAATATTCCTCTCAGCTTCAAATTTTACATTTTTAATACATAAATTGTGGTCGACGCTCCATGGTCATCCTCCATCTTGAAATACGGTAGCTATTTAGGGACATATGAGCTCCACGTTATGCGTTTGCACTATGACTGTAACCTGAAAGAAACAGCAGAGGGCAGCAGTGCGCCGTGGAAGCATGGCGTCTGACAATGCAATTAAGAAGAGACGAGACTAGCTGCTACATCGTTGCTATACTTTGTTAGTTTGAATAACAAACAATGAAATCAAAAGACACATCAAATATGTCAGGTCTTATTGATTTCCAACACTCAGCAGCTGCATATGATGAGAACCCTGCCCGCAACAGCTGGACACCAGCCTCCAAGTGTTGTTCCTGACTCACCTCAAGCTGATCATTTCTTTTCTTCATAATAAAGCTCCCAATCCGGTCTCAAAGTATCAGTTCCAAAGTCCTTCTTTAAGAAAGTTCCTTCTATTGAAGTCTCCTCTCTTACCGCAGCCTGCCGTGTCTCTCCCAACACGCTTCAGCGGTTGTCCGCTAGCCGGTGGCTATGTTAGCATTAGTTACTTTATTTCCACAGCGTGTCCCCGGCTCCAGCCAAACCTCATTGGCTATCCGATCGCTAAACAGCCAGTGGTTGACTTTAACTCCATCTCGATCTTCACTGCGGCGCACACAGTGTGCCACGATCAGCTGATGTCTAACCGGCAGAAGCTTGTTTACTCCGCTGCTCTGATCCACATGACACCGGACTCCACAGCTGATGCCACCCCTCCTCCGTGTGTGAATCGGTGACAGCTATGCTAGCTTCCTTCAGGACTGGTAGGTTGATATAACAGCTAACAGCAGTGTTTCCCCTAGAAATGTTTCCAGCCGTGATGCTTGTTGACTGAGGGGGGTGGCGGATCGTGCTGCCTCGACGCGGGGTGGGGGGTGGGGGGGTGGGGGGTGTTGTTGTCTCGTCTGAACAGACTGAACAGTCATTAAAATGTTTTTTAACTGGTGGAGTAGCTATATGCTTTGTGTGGGTTAGGCTACAGAGACTGGAAATAAATCAATCTCATGCTTTTTATAAAAAACGAACCAGATGGCTGGAGTGAACGCTGGAGTTGTTGCCTTTTAGAGTGGGCCACCGTAGCTGCAATACTTACTCTGAACTGCATGGCGCTAAAGAGTCGCAATTTTTACCATGATTTCTATGAATATCCCACATAGCACCTTTAAAAACATGATTCAAAAATGGTAAAAACATGATTTGCATTCTAAAAGGTTAAAATGATTATTCATGCTGTGTCTTAAGAGATGGATGTATTAAAATTTGTATAATTTGGTTAAATATGCATTTTACTGAAGTTCCATGAATAGTTTGCTAAGAATGTAGTGGATTCTAGCGTGGTCTAAGGAAAGTGTAACCTAGTTTGTTGGTGCATGATTGATTTGTTTCTCAACCAATGGAAATTTAGTACTGACGTTAGTTCACCTATGGGTGATGAAAAGGGGAGGGACTAAGTGAGAAAGAGCTGGAAGCAGCGTTTCAGTAGAGAAAAAAAGAGAGCGAGCGTGTCGCGTGAATGAGAAGGAATGAGACGGAACAAAAGTTGGATTTTTCAAGCTAACTTTGTGCTGTACAACAGTTAATGCAGAGTTAAGTGTATGGATTATTGTGAAGCTGAGGAAGGTAAATGCCATTATTTGTACTGATTATTTTCTTCGAACTGAAGTAAATTGTACAGAAAGGGAAAAAAAAGGTTAATTGAAGTACATGCTTTAGCCTGATAGCTTGTATGTGTAGCTTCATGTTACAACATATGTTTAAACTTACTCTGAAGGCTAGTTAACAGTTTTAGAGTTTCATATTGAGAAAGTAATGTTTATGAATTCCGGTTTTGGGGACTAATGAGCTGTAATATATGCAGTGAACCGGGAGGTGTCTTTGGACCCATTGTTAGATGAGATGTGAGCGACCATCTTTGCCGTTGTTGGAGTGAGGGAGCGACCGTCATGCCAGTTTGTCAAAGGAATGCGAGCTTTTCAACTCTAGTTCATCTGGACCACCTGGAACTAATTAGTATTCTCTCCTAACCTAATCACCAAACTCTGAAGGTTCCGTGAGTACAAACATTTGGTTGCACGTGCTTATTTTTTTTGTTGCTGAAAAGTGAAGGGGTCGTTGCGTTTTGGACCACACCGTACCCAAGCAACGACACAGGCCTGCAACGAGGGGTTTTATTATTTTGTTATTGGTTTATTGAACTGTGAAAACTATCAAAACTTTGAAAGGGACACTTGAACTGGACAATTTATTATTTTTTTGTGTTTAAACATTTTAATATGGTTCACTAAAGTTTGGTTAAACAAAAAGTTACTGTGTGAGCTTAATTACTTTCTGAGAAGGTTTCTAAAGAACTAATTTTCTTAGCAGGGTGAAATTCTTTTATTCTATCTGTTAAGTGGAGGCACCGCCATTTTTCAAAACTAGAACTCATCCTAATATTTGTAAATAAGTAAGTATTTTCTTTATATTCGTCAGCCACGTTTATAATAATTAAAGTAATCGAACTCAGGGCACTTTCCATTGTACTATACCCACTAAATAAAAGATAGCTTACTCTAGCTACACGGAAAAGTGTTACAAAAATATTCATCAATGAAGATTTTACTGAAGCTGTCAAACAGAAGAGAAAAGAGCTGTGGCCCAAGATGAAAGCAGCACGTGAAAAGGGTGACATTGCTTTTTTGAGACATGATAAACTGATCATCTACCCAAAGAACAGTGCTTGAGAATGGACATGGTCACAAGGCTATAAAGGTATGACGGGTCTTATTGTGGATCAGTTGTATACGTAGGTTGTTAAATCACATGGCATTGAATATGCTGCCCAAGAAAGGTCTAAATTTGGCTCATATTAATATAAATAGTCTAAGAAATAAAGTCAGTGAAATTGAAGGCTTGCTGTCCAAGGACAATGTGTACATTTTAGCCATAACTGGAACACATTTAGATGAAATTTATGAGGATAGTATGCTACTCATTTTGGGTTACAACATTTACAGGAAGGACCGCAATAAATATGGTGGAGGAGTAGCTTTGTACGTGAGAGAAACTTTGCCCGTAAGAATAAGAACTGACCTGGTGCTACCAGATATAGAAGCTTTGTGGTTACAAATACAAATACCATACTCAAAACCATTGTTAATTGCATGTTGTTATAGACCTCCAAATGTGGATGGTTGTTATTTAGATAAAGTATGTGACATGTTGGAGAAAAGTAGTATTTCTGGTTATGAAGTTTATTTTTTGGAGGATATGAACATAGACTGGTTAGTACAGAATTGTCCTCTCAAAAATAAATGATTAGACACTGCAAACATCTGTGGGTTGACTCAGGTCATGAATAAACCTACCCGTTCTTGGTTAAGGGCTGATGGTAAATGTTCATCTACTTGTATAGATCATGTTTTTACTAATGTGCCTGAGCTGTGCTCTGCTAGTTGCTCCATTCCAGTCGAATTTAGTGATTTAATTATAATAAACAGGAAATTGAAATTGACAAAGGTTGGTCTGAAAATGATTCATAAAAGATCATATAAGTTATTTGATGAAGAAAATTTTATTCAAGATGTTAAAAATAGTAATTGGTCAAATGTGCTTTCTAAAACACACCCCGAAGAGGCTTTGCATGAGTTTAATGATATATTTATGAAACTGGTTGACATACACGCTCCTCTCAAGAAGTTTGTTGTCAGAACAACCAGTGCACCATGGTTGGATAAAGAAATAAAGGAAAGTATGAAATGAGAGATGACGTCAAAAAAACTGCAATAATTACTGGTAATCAGTCTGATTGGAAATCATATAGACAATTAAGAAACTACAGTATGTAACAAAACTAAACAGAGGGAAAAAGAAGAGTTATTATGTAAAACAAATAAACAATATTAATACAAATAATGGACAATTATGGAATATAATAAATAATTTGCTAGGTAGGAACAGAAATTCAACATCTTGTTTTTTAGAGGTAGGAGAACACTTTTTAACTGAAGCAAGTGAAATAGCTAATTAAACAATTATTTTGTGAACAAGGTGAATTCTCTAAGACAATCGTTTCAAAAATGTCAACTGAATGTGTCACAATTTATTATAAATAACAAAATCATGAAGGATAAGAATTGTACTTTTAATTTTAGGAAGGTACATGTCAATGAAGTAAAGATGATTTTATATAAACAGAAAAGTAAGCCACCTGGGTTGGATGGACTGGATAATAAACTTCTACAATTAGTTGCTGATGATATTGCACCGGTTCTTTGTCATATTTTAAATTTGAGTTTATCTAGTTGCGTTTTTCCTAGTCAATGGAAAAAAGCAAAAGTAATACCAATTCCTAAAAATAAATCCTCCCCATTTTCGTGCTCTAATAGCCGCCCTATAAGTCTCTTACCATTACGTAGTAAAATTATGGAAAAAGTTGTTGCTAATCAAATGAAGCAGTATTTTATCTTTAATGGTCTATTAACGGACCATCAGCATGCATATAGAAAGGGGCACGCGACAGCCACAGCTCTGACACAGATGGCCGATGACTGGTATAGAAATATAGACCAAAAGAACATTGTTGGAGCAGTGATGTTAGATTTCTCTGCTGCTTCTGATATAATTAATCATGATTTACTTTTGGATAAACTTAAGTGTTATGGTTTTGAAGTGTCATCTATACAGTGGTTACAGAGTTATCTAACTAATAGAACTCAGTCAGTCTTTTTAATGGGAGTTACTCTGCGCCCAGTGCTGTGTCATGTGGGGTGCCCCAAGGCAGTTGTCTGGGTCCTTTATTGTACAGCATTTTTACAAATGATCTGCCTTTTGTTTTGGATAAAGCAACAGCTGTTATGTACGCTGATGATTTAACAGTGTACTCACATGCTAAATCAATTGAAGAACTGAATTCAGTGTTGAATAATGAAGTAAAATCTGTGATGGACTGGGTGCTGCAAAATCAACTGGTATTGAATGTTGCTAAGACTAATTGCATTGTGATTGCTTCTAAACATTCTCTTAGAAGTAACCCTGTGTTAAAATTAAATATAGGAAATGAGTCAATTAAGCAAGTACAGGAAACCAAACTTTTGGGTATTACTATAGATAATCAGTTGGCTTGGAAACAGCATATGAATAAGATTGCAATTAAAATGGGTGGTGTTATAGGTTCCATCAAAAGATGTGCACCATTTTTGAATCAATCTGCACTGAAACAGCTAACTCAAGCGTTGTTATTATCCAATTTGGATTATTGTCCTATAGTTTGGTCGAATGCAAATTTAGATATGATTGAAAAACTAGAGAAAATCCAAAACAGAGCTGCACGATTAGTATTAAAGAGGGATTACAGGGCAAATGTAAGAGAAATGCACACTGAGCTGAATTGGCTACTTGTGAAGGACCGACTGTTATATTCACTGCTTATTTTTATTTGGAAGCTGAGGGTGACAAAGACGCCGTCCATTTTATATACGTCCCTTGAATTTAGTAAGGACAAGCATGTGTATGACACCAGACATGCTGAAGGAGGTAAATTCACGTTGCCAAAAGTGAGGTCTAATGCTTTAAAAAATACAGCAATGTATAGAGGGATGTATGAGTGGAATCGTCTACCAAAGCAAATCACTCAGAATGGGAGTAAAAATTCATTTAAAACGAGATTAAAAGAATATTTATGTAGTAATGTGGGAGGAGGAACTCATTAAATTTTTAAAATAGTTAACCATATTATTATAGAAGATGTAATATAGGTGCATCATGGGTGCCTTAGGATTTGAGAAGCTTTGGGATGGTTCATTGTTGTTGACTTTGTGTTATTATTATCATCATTATTTATGAGGTTATTCATTCATGTTTTAGGTATTTAAAGTGTACTTGTTGCTGTGTTTTTTTTTTTTAATGTAAAATGTTATGAAATTGTATAATGTGGTTCCCAGGAAGAATAGCAGCAGCTTGCTGCAGCTAATGGGGTTCCGAAAACCCTTTTCCTAAAACTCTGATGAAGACACTTACATCGAAACGTTACTTCGCACCTCTATTAAAACTTCTCAGCTGAGGAGTGTGCTCCAGCCTGTTCCTTGCCTTTTACTTTTAAATCAGGTGCTTTAATTTCTGTTTGATAACCAGAGACATGATGAGGTGTTGATGTGTAAAGCCCTACACCATGATTGCATTTAGCTACCTATGTAAACATGATCATCTACATGATGTATAGTAGTAATATTAGTCACTTTAGGTGAAGAGAAACTTGCCTGTTTGTTTCTTCTTTGGCAGATTTAACTTCAGAAATAGAAACAATATTAACCGAAGCGCCGGTGGCTTGCATGAGCACCCTGGGAACATCCCACAGGAAGGAAGGAATCAGATTTAAGTGTTTTATAACATTTCTTCTGTTCAAAGGAAGAAGGACAGCAGAAAGAAACAAACCTGATGATCTTATCACGCCTCTCTTCTACATCCTGAACAGAAGCTGCAAATCCAAACTCAACCTTAAATTCCTGATCGACTGTGAAGATCTGAAAAATGAAAAGCACACATGTTAACAATGTGTTATTGCTCATGATGAAATCATTCATTTCTTCTCTCACCTCCACTACAGTACTGGTCTGCAGGCCGCCGGTATCAGTCGCTGTAACTGTTACCAAATATTTTCCTTTGAGGTTCGTTTCAAGGCTTTCTGTAGATCTGAAGGAAATGGTAAGTATCTATAGCCTAGTGAACTAGACCAAATTCTTGCTTTGCAGAGTTTGGTCTAGGCACGCTTCATAGGAACCCTCGCAGCCTTTGGTTGTCCAATCACAGCTCGCTATAGTTTTGGTTGGGCCAATCACAGCACTCTATATTTTGGGCCAATCACAGAGCGGGAGTAGCCGATGACGTCAGCGCTGCGGCCGCGAACCCAAGCAACATGGCGGCAACGCCGGAGCCACGTTCTTTTGAAACGGCTTTGTCATCAACATTGGATTATTTAGACTCCAACGTGCGTAAGTCTGTCTGATATACTTAGCGGCTTCTTATTTTTATCAAACAAAGTAGTGCAATGTCCCAGTACACCTGATATTCACATGTTTTTATACAAAAACGACAGAAATCATTGATGTTAGACGCCATTGCTGCCTCCCTCTTTTCCGTCGCTGTGATTACGTCACGTTGTTCGTTACTCTGATTGGTCCTAGCGCTATCCAATTGTGTGCTGACATTTTGAAAGACAACCGTAGACCCCGCCTCACCACTGAGAGCCGTCAATGGTTCGTGGCCAGACTATATATTCACATATATAGGATGGCTTGCCAGGCTAAAGTATCTATATTTTCCATGACAGGAAGAAAAGTCCCACATCTAACAGAAATGAGCATTTCAGCTGTAATAGATGACTTACTGAATATGTCCAACAAAAATATCCTTTTGTTGAGAAGTGATGGCCTCGAACACGACACTCAGGTTGGACACGTGGTTGTTCTTATCCATAAACCTGACAGTTTGTACTTCAAACTCCATTTGTTTGTTTATTCCAGAGTCTAAATCTGAAGCCTGGAAGCAGCAGGAAGGATGATCAGCAACAAGTACCATCTGACATTAACAGGCTGAAAACACATTTCCGTCGGTCGTACTCACAGTGACTCTTGCAACTGACGTTCCTTTATTTGCACCTTCGGACACCACAACTGGACAGAGGGAGTTCACACTTGAATTAGTGTTAAACTGAAGGTTTCATTTTCAAGGAAACATTTTTAAAGACTCTTTAGGAAACACATTTGCTTTCCACATTTTCACTATTAATAGATTTTCTCTTTGAAAAGTTCGTTTAGTAAGTGAGTTAGTGTTAAGTTTTGCGTTTTTGTGTCGATCGTGTTCATGTACAGTCACAGACTGCTGCAAGATCAGGTCTTTTACAGTTAAACAGCCTTTATAGTGTACAGATTGTTTATTGAAGTTAGTTTTGTATTTTTATTCAAATGTGACTGATACTAATACAGCAGAAGGGCTTTTCATAAGCAAAAACATGTTATTATTTCTATGCAGGTGTTCTTCGTGCTACATGCTAAAGCTAAGTATATGTAAAATGTTCTGATACACTTTTAAAAACTAAAAGTTACACAGGTACCTGTGTTTTATTCATATTTATTGTTCAAAAACTAAATACATGATGTACTTTATTTCAGATCAAATAATAAATACATCTATGATTTATGATTTGAGATTAGTTAAAGATTATGATAAAGAAAAAGATCAGTTTGACTTTAAAACACATGTTAAGATGAATTAGTTTTTACTGGACTTAAGTAAATGAGGTGTTGATGCTCGTGAGGCTGAAAGCATCCCCACAGAGTTTGGATGCATTAAGCTAAATTCCCCTGTGAGGTTTCAACATGCAAACTTCACTTTGAGAGAAAAAGTCTCAGAAACATAAGGCCTCCTTTACGGACTAAACCACAACAAGGCTGGGGACAGAATGGAATTCTGGATATTAAGAGTAAATATTTAACCTGTGACTGATGGAGGGAACAGAAATATCATAAACATTTAGAAAGGATCTGTTTTTAGCAACTGAGCCCTCACCAAAGACAGAGTCTGAGTAGATAAACTGTGGAGCATTGTCGTTGATGTCCTCAATGTTGATCAGCATTTGTCCTGAAAGACAACCAGAGGTGTGTGAGAGGTTTCAGACGTTAGTTTTGCTGTCTTTACTCACAGCTCTTGTTCTGACCTGGTGTCACGCTGTTATTTTCTCCTTTTTCGGTCTTCTCGTCCACCACCTGAGCCTCCACCACAGCTTGAATACACTGCTCATAATCCACCGTGTGGGCCGGGTTGACGCTGACATTCCCATTTGGTTCGAGGATGAACCACTCACAGGGTGTCTCGGAGCCATTACATCTGCATGTGACTGATTCCAGGTGGAAGACCAGGAAATGGTTAGTGTCTTTGTCGTGTGCCTTGAACCTCCCAACAGGCTCAATGATGGTGGTGTTCTCTTTCACGGACACGGCTTCTATTGGCTGGAACTCGGGCCTCTCATCATTCACATCTAGCACAGTCACCTCCACCATCACGGACTCTTTCTTTTGTTCCAGATCTGCTGCCTCCACCACCAGTTTATAATGGTTAGGTGCTGTCTCATAGTCCAGTTCGATGTCCTGGTCCACGGAGATGTTTCCTTTGTAGCCCCTCACATCTGGAAAGGTCCGAATGGTGAAACTGCCAAAGCTTCCGTCAGTGATGCTGAAAGAAATGCGCTTGAAGTCTGCCGTTTGATCCAAATCCTCAGCGTGAACTGTGCCAACTAATGCTCCTGATTGGATGGGAAAAAAGTGTCTTATAATCCTGACACACCGTCAAGAATATAAACGTTTCATTATTTAAAATACTAACCCTTTTCTCCTTCTTTAACAGAGAAATTGTAAGAGTTCTGTTCAAATTTAGGCGCGTTATCATTAACATCCTGAGAGGGGAACAATCATCATTTCATGAGGCGTGGTCCCATCATTCCACTGGGTGATTAGAATTGCTCCAATATGACATACCTGCACAATTATGATAACTGGGACTGAACTGGACAGCGGGGGAGATCCTTTGTCAGTGGCAGTGACGTTAAATTTCACCTCTCCATTAAGCTCTGGATCCAGCGCCTCCCGATCCAGTTCACCTTTGTTTCTCAGCACACCGGTGTTTTCATCTATGGTGAAGTTGTTGCTGTATGTGCTTGGGTCTATGCTGAACAGAATCTCGCTGTTTACAGTACCGGGTTCATCTCTATCTGTAGCCTGCACAAATCAGAGAGATGACAAGAAACTATCAACAAAGCAGGACTGACAACTTTTTAACCAAAAGTAAATGTGTTTGTCTGGGAAAGGGGGGCTGGTTTACAATCAAGTGTTTTTCAAATGAAAGGCCTGGAATTCCTTAAAGGAATGCATATTGCCCAGTGTGTGTCACACCAGAGTCTTATGTTGAGGATGTGCCTTTAGAAATTATTCTACCTACAATGATTTCACATTCTGGTCTCATTTACTGTTGTTTATTGTTAGAACCTTTTGTTTTTGTAGTTGAAGCACTTTCATGAAAATTGCAGCATTTTTTTGTATTCCAAAAAATTTGTCCAGTGGCGTACCCAGAAAGCCATTTTTTGGGTGGGCCTAATAATTGTAATAAAAAAATAACTGCTCAAAAAAATAAAGGGAACACAAAAATAAGACGTCCTAGATCTGAATGAATGAAATATTCTTATTAAATACTTTGTCCTTTACATAGCTGAATGTGCTGACAACAAAATCACACAAAAATTATCAATGGAAATCAGATTTATCAACCCATGGAGGTCTGGATTTGGAGTCACTCCAAACTAAAGTGTAAAAACACACTACAGGCTGATCCAACTTTGATGTAATGTCCTTAAAACAAGTCAAAATGAGGCTCAGTAGTGGGTGTGGCCTCCACGTGTCTGTATGACCTCCCTACAACGCCTGGGCATGCTCCTGATGAGGTGGTGGATGGTCTCCTGAGGGATCTCCTCCCAGACCTGAACTAAAGCATCCACCAACTCCTGGACAGTCTGTGGTGCAACGTGGCGTTGGTGGCTGGAGCGAGACTTGATGTCCCAGATGTGCTCAATTGGATTCAGGTCTGGGGAACGGGCGGGCCAGTCCATAGCATCAATGCCTTCATCTTGCAGGAACTGCTGACACACTCTAGCCACATGAGGTCTAGCATTGTCTTGAATTAGGAGGAACCCAGGGCCAACTGCACCAGCATATGGTCTCACAAGGGGTCTGAGGATCTCATCTCGGTACCTAATGGCAGTCAGGCTACCTCTGGTGAGCACATGGAGGGCTGTTCGCGCCCCCCACACCATTACTGACCCACTGCCAAACCGGTCATGCTGGAGGATGTTGCAGGCAGCAGAACGTGCTCCACGGCGTCTCCAGACTCTGTCACGTCTGTCATGTGCTCACTCAGTGTGGTTACATGTGCAGTATCAACACCTAAGTTGATCCAGGTCGAACTTATGATAATAAGCTGAAAGTGTTTATCCTCGTTTACATGCGCATTAGAAAACCGACCTCTCAAATGAAGTTTGTTCCACTCCGGTACAGTAGTTGGCGACATGCGCTTTTTCATGTCGGGCATTTTTCCGGTTAGCTTGTAGCAACTCAAATAATAAACAAACGCCGGTGGGAGTGAAGCAGACGGAATTAAAACAGGATATGCACAATGGCTGAAGGAATGGACAACAACGCTGCAGCACAGCTTATTGGTACGTACTGTCCTGTTTGATGGTGTTACGCGTGTTATGTTGTGGTGGTGATATTATCAGACAAGCGCTACTGCGGTAGCGTCACTTCCAGAATGCGAGCGTCTACTCCAGGGCTATTCAAGTGGCGGCCCGCGGGCCCTCACCAGGCTGCCCACCTGACCCTATCCCCCAACCACCAACAGAAAAAACCCAGTTAAACAGTTTTTACGTGCGAGTTTCAAAATTCCCACACTGATATTGCACTTGAACGCAACACCATCTTAGCAACCACAGACATATA
This sequence comes from Aphyosemion australe, assembly GCA_006937985.1. NCBI lineage: Eukaryota > Metazoa > Chordata > Actinopteri > Cyprinodontiformes > Nothobranchiidae > Aphyosemion > Aphyosemion australe. The sequence continues at coordinate 263,077 of SSNS01000309.1, read as the reverse complement.
TACATAGACACCCCGTGGACTGGCACTGCCTATTGGAGCTGCCCATCTACGTATTCATGTCTATGCCCGCAGTTGACCAATGAAAACACACCTTTGGGACGCCGCAGCAGCAAGACTCTGGTTTCAACTTATGTTTAAAATGCGGATTATAAACTACACACCATTTTTATTTTGTTAACAGACCAAATAAAACCGGAGTTATACTAAAATAATTAAACTAAGAATGGGTTCAGTAGTGTTTTGTTGCTGAGGGAGAGGATGGGTGCTGCGAGATCTGACAGCAGGTGTCAAAAGGTGCGCTGAGGCGCTGTCACGGAGCGGAGAAAACACTGAGACGGCAAAACTTTAGATATTGGAGCGATCTGTGACAGATAGTTACTTCTCTGTAGTTTAGTGGTTTTATGTATAAAGGAGGATGAGAAGGATGGATGTCCAGCAGACAGATCAGCTGTTTAGCTGGAAGACGGGAAAAGGAGCAGCAAGCGTTTTATTCGTGGACGGAAATGACGGGAAACGTGGGTTTGGAGGTGGCGAGCGAATGAAGAGGTGGAGAATGAGGGACAAATGTGTCCTTGTTAAAGGTGCTATGTGGGATATTCATAGAAATCATGGTAAAAATTGCGACGCTTTAGTGCCATGCAGTTCAGAGTAAGTATTGCAGCTACGGTGGCCCACTCAAAAAGGCAACAACTCCAGCGTTCACTCCAGCCATCTGGTTCGTTTTTTTATAAAAAGCATGAGATTGATTTAGTTCCAATCTCAGTAGCCTAACCCACACAAAGCATATAACTACTCCACCAGTTAAAAAACATTTTTTAATGACTGTTCAGTCTGAATGCATAATGCCAGGCGTACCCCCCCTCATCCCCCGACGAAACGACGCGCGCACCCCCCCCCCCTCGCGTGATGAGGCGGCGCGATCCGCCACCCCCCTCAGTCAACAAGCATCACGGCTGTAAACATTTCTAGGGGAAACACTGCTGTTAGCTGTTATATCAACCTACCAGTCCTGAAGGAAGCTAGCATAGCTGCCACCGATTCACACACGGAGGAGGGGTGGCATCAGCTGTGGCGTCCGGTGTCATGTGGATCAGAGCAGCGGAGTAAACAAGAGTCTGCCGGTTAGCCATCAGCTGATCGTAGCACACTGTGTGCGCCGCAGTGAAGATCGAGATGGAGCTAACGTCAACCACTGGCTGTTTAGCGATCGGATAGCCGATGAGGTTTGGCTGGAGCCGGGGACACGCTGTGGAAATAAAGTAACTAATGCTAACATAGCTACCGGCTAGCGGACGACCGCTGAAGCGTGTTGGGAGAGACACGGCAGGCTGCGGTAAGAGAGGAGACTTTAATAGAAGGAACTTTCTTGAAGAAGGACTTTGGAACTGATACTTTGGGACTGGATTGGGAGCTTTATTATGAAGAAAAGAAATGATCAGCTTGAGGTGAGTCAGGAACAACACTTGAAGGCTGGTGTCCAGCTGTTGCGGGCGGGGTTCTCATCATATGCAGCTGCTGAGTGTTGGAAATCAATAAGACCTGACAGGGCAGCAGTAGCTCAGGAGGTAGAGCGGGTTGTCCAGTAATCGGAAGTTTGCAGGTTCGATCCCGGCTCCGGCCAGAGAATGCTGCTGTGTGTCCTTGGGCAAGACTCTTAACCCAACTTGCCTGCTGGTGGTGGTCGGAGGGACTGGCGGCGCCAGTGCTCGGCAGCCTCGCCTCTGTCAGTGCGCCCCAGGGCAGCTGTAGCTACATTGTAGAATGTGAATGTGTGTGTGGATGGGTGGATGACTGATTGTGTTGTGAAGCGCCTTGGGGGGTTGTAGAACCATAAGAAGGCGCTATACAAATACAGACCATTTACCATTTTGATGTGTCTTTTGATTTCATTGTTTGTTATTCAAACTAACAAAGTACAGCAACGGTGTAGCAGCTAGTCTCGTCTCTTCTTAGTTGCATTGTCAGACGCCATGCTTCCATGGCGCACTGCTGCCCTCTGCTGTTTCTTTCAGGTTACAGTCATAGTGCAAACGCGTAACTCAGAGCTCGTATGTCCCTAAATAGCTACCGTATTTCAATATGGAGGATGACCATGGAGCGTCGACCACAATTTATGTATTAAAAATGTAAAATTTGAAGCTGAGAGGAATATTTAGAATTGATGTTGGTGAGAAATATTAATGAAAAAGGACAAGTTTGTGCACTGGATGCACAGAATTTGGTAGTAAACAGGTAAAAATATTATACACTGGGGCTTTAAAAAGTCTCTGAAATACATAAAAAAGCACAAAATAAACTGAAAATAAACTGTAAACACTATATCGGACCACATACATGACAATTTACCCCAGAACTCACTGTTGCTGCATCTTCTTTTGTTTTCTGGATGCTTCCCAAAAAAATCTAAAATCCGCTTTTAATCCAGCTTGGATGGAAAAATATGTGTGACAATGAGCGTCCTGTCACTGGATCCCGGTTGATCATGCACCTGGGCTGCTTGGCCATGGCGATATCTGTTTGGCTGACTGGTTAGCGCATGTGACTCTCAACCGGGGAGTCTGAGGTTTGAGTCCCGCCCGGTCCCTTGTTTGTCCACCTTGCCACATATGTTTATTTTGCATAGCTGCTATGCTATTACTGTTAATTTTCATTTAGTAGCTGCGATCGAGTTAATGCAGGTTAAAATCCATAAAAATGTTTGTATTACCAGCTCTGCAACTGTTGAATTGATGCAGATCATTAAAACAATAAGAAGACGTGCATTGCTGTTATTTTTAGTTGTATTTGTTGTAGTGGTGGAGGTAACATCAGTCAAAATATTAAAATTTAATATTTAAATGTTGTCAGTAAAATACATAATAAAGATTTGGGTATCCGGCCCTAAGCTGATCCACGATTTAGAAATCTGGCCCATTAGAGAAAGTAATTGAATAGGCCTGATCTACTCTGTTCAGCTCGGCAGAATTATTTCAGATGACTACTGCATTATCTGGGTGCTTCAGCCCGATTAGAAGAAGTTCACCTTCAGCCAGACTAACGCGTTTACATGCATTAAAAAAAACGACGTGAGTCTTTTTAGGGCAATACTTCGGTTTTCTGATGTGCATGTAAACGCATTGAGTGTGAACCTGCTTTCATCTGTGAAGAGCACAGGGCGCCAGTGGTGAATTTGCCAATCTTGGTGTTCTCTGGCAAATGCCAAACGTCCTGCACGGTGTTGGGCTGTAAGCACAACCCCCACCTGTGGACGTCGGGCCCTCATACCACCCTCATGGAGTCTGTTTCTGACCGTTTGAGCAGACACATGCATGTTTGTGGCCTGCTGGAGGTCATTCTGCAGGGCTCTGGCAGTGCTTCTCCTGTTCCTCCTTGCACAAAGGCAGAGGTAGTGGTCCTGCTGCTGGGTTGTTGCCCTCCTACGGCCTCCTCCACGTCTCCTGATGTACTGGCCTGTCTCCTGGTAGCGCCTCCATGCTCTGGACACTACGCTGACAGACACAGCAAACCTTCTTGCCACAGCTCTCATTGATGCTCCATCCTGGATGAGCTGCACTACCTGAGCCACTTGTGTGGGTTGTAGACTCCGTCTCATGCTACCACTAGAGTGAAAGCATCACCAGCATTCAACAGTGACCAAAACAACAGCCAGAAAGCAGAGGAACTGAGAAGTGGTCTGTGGTCACCATCTGCAAAACCACTCCCTTATTGGGGATGTCCTGCTAATTGCCTATGATTTCTACCTGTTGTCTATATATATATATATATATATATATATATATATATATATATATATATATATATATATATATACGTTCCTGAGGAGGAGCGCTGACAGAGGGATTCAGGGGTCTGTGGGACATCCTGTCAAGTTTTGGAATTTAAAATATAAGAAAGCATGAGAGTGGGAGGTGCTGCTGGTGCGAAGCGTGTCTCCGGTCTCGGTCTCCGTGAATGAACTTAATACCGGAATACTGGAGAGTGTTTGGTGTTGCATTTCAGTTATATTGTGAAAAATCGGATTTACTCAAAAAATCGGAATTGAGCATCAAGACCTGCAGTGTGAACGTAGCCAAAGTGGTTGCATTTCTGTCAGAGTTGTACCTCATTTTCCTTTCAGATATTAGGACAGTTATGACCTTCAAAGAGACAGTGATTAAGATATTTCCATTTCGTTCACCTATTGATATTTACTGTAAGTCTCTTCATTCTGTTTTGTAAGAGACCTGTATGTTTTCCAAGTACTTTTTAAAATGACATATAAGGCACACAGCATGATGCTTGCATTTGTGGACATATGTGCTCTTCAAGAAATGAGAATGAGTTTAACTTTCAAAGCACTTACTGTTATGTTTACTTTGGACAGTGCTGTTTGTAGCTTGTTAAATATGCCATCTAGTGGTTGTTTTCTGTTAGTTTATTTGAGACAGAACTAGAAGAAGAACTCATACAGGAAGTTGCTAAGAACAGTCTCATGCTAGTACACGGCAGCTACACTCTCCTGGTTTCCTGGTGTTTGTTAAAGCATTATCTGTAAGTGTTACATAGTAGAATATGTTTAGATATTGTTCTCAGGGTCTTCTGGAAAAGCATTTGATAGTTTATACATTTCATTGTGTAGTAAACTACACTATATCACATGCTAACCGCAATGCTAATCACTAAGCTAACGGCTGTTACTTTCTGTTTTACATGTATTAGTCAGCTCCTTCCAGTTCATAATGCTAACAGCGATGCTAATCACTAAGCTAACAGCTGTTATTCTCTGTTTTACATGTATAGGGGCTCGTGATCGTGTCGTCATCAGCCGCCATGTTGGAAGCCTCGTTACTTGTTTATTGTAACTTCAGACAACAGTGCGTTCAGTCTTGCGGCTTCATTTAATCTATTATTCATTTGATCACTTATTATTCATTCATGATAAATCATTGCTGTGTTGTGAGGTGCAACAGCGCAACAACATGATCTCCAGTGAAAAAAAGGTAAAAAAACGGGCTAACTTTTCACTGTTTCCCTGCATGGATGCATAACCTGGGATCGCAGCTGTAAAGGCTCAGAGTATCCTGGTCTTGAGTCTATTCTTTGCACTTTCATTCTGGTAAGTTACAGATGATATACTTTTTTTATACATCGTTTCTTTAGTTCAACCCGGACATGCATACCGACACATATAAATACACACACACCGGTAGGCTAATGCGGGCGCACTGAAACACAACTTCTTCTGCTACCCTTCTTATATGGGATGACAATTTTGATTGTTTTACTAGAAAAACCATCAAATGAAACATATACCTCTCAACCGGACCTTTACATCCGCTCACACCACAAATAAGAAAGCCGAAAATATCCGTTATGCAGAGCTGCAGCAGCAGCAAGTTGTCGTCGGTGCTCCAGTCTTGGGTCTTTCATATGGATCCAAACCGTTTAAAAATCCTGATTTTGTCCAGATACTGGTCCCTGGCTTCCTTTTTTAATGTATCCCTGTATATTGCGCACCATTTTTGGGATTTTAACATGTTGTTTAACACATTCTTTCCCCCAAATCTGCTTCTTCTCTGCGATTTACTGTTTGTTTCCACGGTTTTTTTACACTCATGAGCCTTCCAACATGTCCGCCTTATCCCAGAATGCAGCTCATAATCACGTGTGATCCCAAGCCCTATTAGTCAGCTCCTTACAGTTCATAATGCTAACAGCGATGCTAATCACTAAGCTAACAGCTGTTATTCTCTGTTTTACATGTATAGGGGCTCGTGATCGTGTCGTCATCAGCCGCCATGTTGGAAGCCTCGTTACAGCTGTTATTCTCTGTTTTACATGTATTAGTAGTTTACAGTCCATAATTGTTGTTTTGGGACAAAAAATGATTCATTTATGTCTGTATATAGTTTAACAAAATTAAGGTGCATTAAACAACATTGATCGTCCTACGGAGTCTGTGAAGTTTCTGGATCTGTGTTTAGCTGTTTGGACAGCTAGATCAGTTTCTAGCAAGGCCAATTGACCTTTTGCCGAGCCCCGCCCCCCCTTAGTCAGTGTTTGCGAAAACTTTTCAGCCACGCCTGCCAAACTGGTAGACGTGAGAGCGTCTCACGCAGGACATTTTTGAACCACGTAGGACAATGTCCTCGCGGGCTTCAGACTTGTATCTATTTAACAGTGGGTATTGTAGTGACCTCTGACCTTTACATATTATACATATTTTTATTGTGACAATAATCTGTTGACATAATTTGAAAAAAGAACCATCAATGTGATTTTCTGCCAAATTCATAAAATGAGGATTAACAGAATTTATTAGGAAATTAATAGAGATCATATAATTATTATAAATGATTATGAAACACCAGAAACAACATATTATATATGAAAATATTTCTAAATATTGTAATGATCCATAAAGGCTTTCTGTGACTGATGTTGTAGCCTGGTGTTACTGTTCCTTTAAGAGACGCTGTGGCTGGTTGAGGTGAAACTGGAAGTTGGAGATGCGGGTTTATTTCAGCTGTTTGTTAAACTACTCTAATAAACTGCTGTTAAGGACAAAATGTCATTCTGTCTGATGATTTAGTTCATCACAAATATCACAATATGAAGAAATTATCTCTTTTTTT
>SSNS01000309.1:225314-256450 GCA_006937985.1 Aphyosemion australe | reverse complement strand
GGGGGGGGGGTTGCACTGTGCCGTGGTCCCCGAAATGCCTAGAAACGGCCCTGGGTGTGGGACTGAGTTTTGAAGGTGATCTGAATTGTATCAAATAAATAAATATTACATGCTTATAAATTATTATTATTATAAAATTACGTGTAGTGGACATATCTGCCTACATTTTCCTTTTCAAACACTGTTTTGTTTTTTATGCGACTATTTTCCTGTCCTGCTGTCTCTTAGCTGCATCTCCTCTCAATCCTCCAGAAAACTGCTGCCTGGCTTCTTACTTTTCACCTCACAAGTTACTTTTGAAATTAGCCGATCAAAAAGATCCGTCGACCGCAAAAATAGCGGAATGTGCGGCCGCGCCAGTGAGGTGACGTCACCGATGCACGGGAGATGATCCCTGCAGCAGCATAGCGCGTCAGGCACAATGAAAGAGAGTATGAGCAAACGTGAACGATCGCGTGTTAATTATGTTTTTTTTTGGGTGGCGCCACTTTGTGAATGTTACTGTGGCCGTGCGCAGGACGCAGCTGCCCGGCGGAGCGCATCAGTAATCAGCGCTCTGCCGCTGTCCATCCTCTCCGCCCAAAAGAAGACCCGCTACACTGAGAATCCAAATAAATAATGTAACATATGTAGAAACTGGATCTTTTGAGGGGGAAGCCAACAAACAGTCTGCAGTTTTCAGGAAGTTTATTTTATTTTGGCACGTTCAGAGTAGACGCACGGCGTCGGTCATAATGTCCGACGATGTGAAGTTTTTCGTCGGACAATATTAAATCACGTCGGTAATGTCCGACTGTCCGACGTGTTTTCGCAAACACTGCCTTAGTTATTGTTACCAAGTCCGACAATAAGTGGATCAAATACTGCAGCTCCGCAGATTTCTGCAATGGAAAGAAGTAGACAGATGCATGTCAGCGACAATTTTTGGAGCAATTCCTCCTCAATATCATCCAGATCGAGGCAAAAAGGGTTACAGTATGCAGTGGAGGGATACATTAGTGTCGGCTCCACTGAGCGAAGCGTAGCAGGGAACAAGGAGTTGGGAGTTTCGGGAGAAGGCGGAGTCCGGGATCACGTGGATCGGTGAGCTAATGCTTAGTAGTAAATTAGGCTTAGCTTCATCATTTTGTTTGGAGTTGTTGGATAGTAACGGTTGCTATGATGTGTGATTGGACAATAGCCATTCTGGGGGCGGGGACAGCGAAAGTCTAATTACACTTACAGTATGTCCTATTGTTTCTTTTTAAAGAATGTTTTATGGACATATACATCGGCAGTTGCCTCGTGTATGGTGCTGAAACCACTTTATTTTTTGCTCTTTAACTAATACATCCAGCCTACTTTAAGTTACTGGCATGCAAGTTGAGCATTGCTCATAAGTTTAATTTTTGACCAGGTGTTGGATTTTTTTAATTTATTTGTTTTTAAAATTGTTCTCTGGCCTGACTTGAATTAATTAGTGTTGATAAATTTGAGTTTGAATTATATTTAGTACAGCATTTTTAAGAATATCTTTTACAAAAGTAACTAAAAGTTACTTTTAACAGTAACTAATTACTTTTTGAAGTGAGTAATCAGTAAAGTAACTGAGTTACTTTTTGAATGAGGTAACTAGTAACTGTAACTAGTTGCTGTTTTTTAGTAACTAGCACAACACTGCAAGTGACAAAGGCCTCCTGGCTAAGGGAAGTGAGTTGAGCGGATGAAGATCCTCCTCAGTTCTTACCTCGATACTAAATTCAAGCTGCTTGCCCTCTTCCACAAACTCTCTGTAATATCTTTGATTGAAGACTGGAGGCTGGTCATTGATATCAGTCAAAGTGATCTCCAGTACCGTGGAGCCCGGCTTGCCATCTGAGTCCCTGGCCTGCAAGGTGGCTGAGTAAAGAGATCTGACCTCACGGTCCAGAAGAGTGTCGTTTTTCACGTAGACTTTTCCTGTGTGCTCCTCAACATCAAATAAGGTTAGTCTGAAACACAGATATAAACCAATTTTAGTGTGTATCAGGCAGTATAATAACTACAGGCAGACAGTAGTTGCATGCATTTGTGCAAAAGCTGATGTAGTTAGATGTAGCTGCAGACATACATGCTTTCTGGAAGAAGCCTGTAGGTGATTTTGCCTTGATCCATTGTGTCAGGATCATCTGCCTGGAATAAAAAACAACTGATGTGAAACTCAAAACAACGTGTAACCACCAGTGTTTGTTTTAAATATGAACTAGTTCAAAGTTCGGTTCTTACATTTTAAAATGGACTAGTTCATCTCATAATTTTTTAACTATGAAGTAGTGCATCTAAAATCAATGTTACATGTAGGCCTAGTGGATTTTTTTTCCACGGTAAACGGAACGCACGATATGGACCAATGTTAACAGCATAGACATTGATGAGTGGCAGCTATGGCTGCCGCATTTGCGGGGTCTACTCTTCATAATGTCTATGGTTAACAGGATGTTTTTAGCCACAGCTTTAGCTCCAGGGAAATCTGGGGCTGGAATGAGCGCGCTCACTTGAACAATCAGCAGACAAAATACGAGCAAGTTCAGTTCACGTTCACAAAAAGTATGAAGTAGTTCACGAGCAATTGTTCAATAAACTTGTTCACTGAATTTAACTGAGTAAAAATCCATCAAGTTTCAGGTTTTACAATAATAGTGATGAGTTCTGTCCCCACGGCAGAGTGTTCAGGCACTTCCAGCTTATATATGTCCTTTGGGAATGTGGGGCTGTTGTCATTGTCGTCCTTTATGTTTATAGTGACTGTAGCAGTAGAGTGGAAGCTGAGTTCATCTTTATCTATGGCAGTCAGCTGCAAGGATGCAAATAAAACACATCAGTCTGCTTCAGTGCTCACATTTCTAACCACAAACACAAATATTTTACCTGAAAAACCATTTGATGTTTTTTCTCATAATCCAGGTTCTCCGGCTGCCTGACGCGGAGCTGGACAATGCTTTGTGTCGTGGTGTATGAAGGCTCCACGGAAAACACATTCTTGTCCTCGCCCTCTAGGCTTAATTCAGTGTAGGGACTCTGTGAAATCATGAAATAGACACTCCTTCATCTTTAATGAGATCCAGGGTTTATGGATTTAAAAATGTTCACAAGTGTTTGCTTCTCACCTTATCAGGATCTATGACTGTCATATTGAATGAAACAGAAACCAGTGCGTGTTCTAAAACTTCTCCTGTAAATTCAGTTGCTTTCTCACAGGAGGAGTCTCCACACTTATAAAACTCAGGAGGGTTGTCGTTGACGTCAATGATGTTGATCTGAACCGTTGTTGTGGCACTGGAATATGTTCCATGGATGTTTAGATTTGACTCAGTGGCCTTAAACAAAAACAAGGATTGTCAAATCTTTATTAATCAGATTCTCTTGTCTTGGAAAAACAATATTGGTTTTACTTGTGATGCAAAACTCATCTGCTGGTGATAGTTTGAGCTTTCTTCTGTTCACTGTTTTGGCTCCACAAGGGAAGATGTGTTGTAACTAGAGATGCTTGAAATTGGCTTTTTTACTGATATCCAGTATACTGATTATCTTTATTTGTATAGCACCTTTCATGGGCAAACAAAGTGCTTCACAACATAGTAAAAATAAAACAATAAATAAGTAGTAATAAAAACAGGGAATAAAACATAGCATAAAAGGCCAAGACCACACAGAAGGCCGTTTCTCAATATGCGAACTTGTCTGTACTTGTGTACTCCCGTACTGTTCCAATCCTAAGTACATATAGTCAGGGGGCCAAAGTCTCAAAAATGGGTTGAACCTGACATGGTCTGCCATACTTTTTAATTGTGTTTTTTCTGTTAACTTAGACCCTAAGGACCAATAAGTGGAGGGTCTGCTCTGCTGGAAATATTGCAAAAAAAGTTTATGGCCATTTTAGTGTATGAACCCTGTATTTTTATCAGAAAAATGTAAAAAACGATTTTTTCCCCCCAAATTCTCAGTGGGTTGGGTATGCTATCAATAAATGCATTCCAAATACACAGAACACATGTGCTGACAACATCCACCGAAAAATAACTCTTAAAACACATTTCTACATAATTTTGCATCAATTTAATACAAAAACTTAGGTGTTTTATCACTTTTTTTCCCAGTATTTTCATCTTCTCTTCATTGGCAATCAACTATTCCATAAAGTTATGGCATCAGTCATATGCCATGTTTTTCTACAACCTGTACACTCATTCCACAGAAAAAATGATAAAAATTCAACCAAAATCATTGGATCTGTGAGCCTTTAAATACCAATTGGTGATCAAAAGACTCAGACCATCAGAACTCTCAAGTGGGTAAGAGGTTAATAACTAGGTGCAGGTGGAATAATTTGCTGCATACATTTAACTTACATTTCCACTTAATGTTAAAACAGCCGGTTTATTTCTATTTGAAAAGAATATGAAAAAGAAACAAGCCGAAGCCACACCAGAGCAGCCAAAGAAAAAGCAGATAACACAATAAACAAATCAGCCATAACAGACCACTGCACAAGAGAAAATCATATAATGGACTGGGACAGCACACAGATCATAACAACAGAACAACAAAAGTACAGAAGATGGATAAAAGAAGCGATCAAGATAAGGAGATGTGGACCCTGGACCATGAATAAGAATGAAGGAGTTTACACGCTGGATCATTCATGGGACTTGGTGATTGACCAAGAAGGCGCGGGCAGTAGGGGGCGACATCGTCCCCTACTGCCGCGGATAAACAGCGGAAGGGAAGCCGTCAATCCGGCCTGGCTCTGAAGATGGCGGCAGTGAGTCGCCAAAACCGTCAGTAATTTAAGGTAAAAAACCATTGCTACACTTTGTTTAGAAAGCAAGAAAAATCAATGGAGTTAGATATTCTGGATATTTAACATGGGTGCTTGAGTCCACATTATTAAACACACTGCCTAGGAATCTTTTTAATCTTAACATAACCCTGTTCTCCCAATGGAAATGTGTCAGACAGAACCATAATACGGCAATTTTTTTATTGCTGAAGACAAATACAACTTTAATGGGACGATATATTTTTACATACACACACACACACACCTACACGCACATATACATCCCCCCCACACACATACACACCGCCTATTTAAGTGTCCCTGTCTTCAAGTGCAAGTTCAATTCTTGAACATCTGTTGGGGTCCCCGGTGCAGAAACATGCAACGCCACACTTGACATTGGCTCTTGCACAGCAGCAACCTCGAGAGCACATGCTCTTTTTGCAACAGCGGTATTTGCTGTGATTGAGTTCTGAAGGTTTTGCCTCTTTCAGCATCATTGTTGACACCAATTTGCCTTTGACAAGTTGTACAACACTGTCATGTGGTGGTGGTTGTTGTAGGACCCAAAATGCAGGTGAACAGGAGGCAGACTGGCAGGCAAAAGAACTGTTTAATATGAATAACGGTAGGTAGTAGTGATGCGCGGGCTGTCTTCCAACCCGCGGGTACCGTGGGTTACCCGCGGGTCGGGTTGGGTTGGGTCAATAAATTATTAATTCAGTGCGGTGTGGTTTGGGGCAGGTTCATCAAATATATATATTATATAGATATGCACACTGAAGATAAAGACATTAATCAATGCTTAATTTTGTAAAACATAATATTTAAGACAGTTTTTTAAACACGGTCATGATTTAAAACGTTATAACGTGCAGTAGGGCTGCACGATATTAGGAAAACCTGCGATATGCGATAACAGTGCTTAATATTGCGATATCGATATTACTTGCGATACATGAACAAATACTTAAATCTGCAGTTTTTGTATATATACTTTAGACACACCACTCCATCCTCTATCATTAGTATTAATACAGTAACAAAATGAAATCATGCAAGTTCACATTACATTTCTAGAGCCCTGTATGTAGATCTTTATGGTTGAGTTGGAGGTGACAACGGAGATTTGTCGTGTTTCCCCTCATGGTTGCCACGGGTGTTTGGCATGTCTTGCAAAGTACTTGTGTTTGTTGAGCACAAGTACTTTGAAATAATAGACATGCTGTTTGAATTATGAGTTATTTCTCGCTAACATTTTCCACACACGTCTAACCCTCAGTCATTGCGACGCTCTCTAAGCTAACTCAGGTGTTTGCTAGCCATCCAAATGAAGTGCCGTCCACCTAGGCACCAAGGCATCTAACCTATAAGAACCCAACCGATTGGCCAAATGGGTGAAGGCTCTATTTGATTTGTCAAAAACTTCATGCTTCCATTTGATTGACAAAATGCATTATGTGTAGCAAAAATCTGAAATGACCATTAATTGCAATATTTTTCTGTTCTTTGCGATATGCCTATTGCGCATGCTGATATTGCGATAACGATAAATTTTCGATATATTGTGCAGCCCTAACGTGCAGATAACCTTTGACCCTATGACGTAGGCACGTAGAACGCGGCAGCAAAGTGCGCTCCAAGCAGGTGGCAGGCAGCCACATCAACAAAACGATAGAGGAAGATATTTTGGATAAAATTCGTTTGGGAGTTTACATTCCTAAAAGAAAGGAGGGACAAACTAATCGCGTGTTTGGGAAAGATTCAGCGAGGTAAGAAGCTCAATATTATAACGTGTTTTCAATGAGGCGGGGCGGGTTGTAAAACTAGACAAAGTGATGCGGGGCGGTTTGGTGCGGGTCAGACTTTTTGAAATCTGCGGTACCCGCGGGTTGAAAAAAACCTTAACCCGCACATCACTAGCAGGTAGCGATACAACAGGTAGACAAGACGAGGATATGACACAGACCAGGACAAACAGAGGGTTTAAATACATGAGGGTAATCAGGAATCAGGTGGGTAAGATAACAAGGGGCAGGTGAGTCCAATAAACACTTAACGAGGGGAGACAGGACAACACATCTGAGGCAAAAAGGAGCAGATCCTGACAAATACAAATAAATACATTTTTACATTTGATAACTTGCTTGCTATTGAATGCAGAAACAACTTTTGGATGCATTGTGAAGATACAATTGAAATTCTAACAGTTATTCTGACTGTTAGGGGTTCTAGAGAGATTCCTTTAGTTGGCCATGAAAATGCCTGAACTAAATGCATCACAAGAGAGTACACAAACAACAACAAATAGAAATAAACCGGCTGTTTTAACATTAAGTGGAAATGTAAGTTAAATGTATGCAGCAAATTATTCCACCTGCACCTAGTTATTAACCTCTTACCCACTTGAGAGTTCTGATGGTCTGAGTCTTTTGATCACCAATTGGTATTTAAAGGCTCACAGATCCAATGATTTTGGTTGAATTTTTATCATTTTTTCTGTGGAATGAGTGTACAGGTTGTAGAAAAACATGGCATATGACTGATGCCATAACTTTATGGAATAGTTGATTGCCAATGAAGAGAAGATGAAAATACTGGAAAAAAAGTGATAAAACACCTATTTTTTTGGTATTAAATTGATGCAAAATTATGTAGAAATGTGTTTTAAGAGTTATTTTTTCAGTGGATGTTGTCAGCACATGCGTTCTGTGTATTTGGAATGCATTTATTGATAGCATACCCAACCCATTGAGAATTTGGGGGAAAAATATCGTTTTTTACATTTTTCTGATAAAAATACAGGGTTCATACACTAAAATGGCCACAAATTTTTTTTGCAATATTTCCAGCAGAGCAGACCCTCCAATTATTGGTCCTTAGGGTCTAAGTTAACAGAAAAAACACAATTAAAATGTATGGCAGAGCATGTCAGGTTCAACCCATTTTATTGACCTTTTGAGACTTTGGCCCCCTGACTAATATAATGGCAAGTTCGCTCAAAGTTCCCGGATATGTTCTTGCTCCGCCCATTGTATCGAGGATGCACTGATGCGTCCTTCTGCGGACTTGGGACAGCAAAGTTTCCCATAATGCATTGCGCCGCTAACCGTTATACTCCGAACGGCAGAGGAGAAAGCTTATAACTGTTGTGTTTTATATCAGAAATACAAATAAATCAATATAAAGTTGTCTGTTATTGTAAATAATTGCGTATAACCTGTAAAATTTGCTGTGTATTTCTTTTTTCTTCTTTCAGACTCTTCACGATCCCTCAAAATGCTAATGAGCTAACCCACTATCAAAATAAAAGCATCATTGCTTTGTTTTGATGGAAAAAAAACTTTTTTTCTTCATTTAACAACAGGAAATGCTGATATTTTATCAGTTTTAATGAAAAGTGGACCAAATATAATACAAATAATACTTTTTCATTTTTTTTGTCATTTAAGGAACAGACTAGACTTTTATTTTTATGTCAGGTCTTTTTTTTTTAAACGTAGCAACAAGCAGCGCTTGTTGCCGTGAGGCAAAGAAGTACGCTTGTTCCAAATGCCGTCCTCGTCCTCCCGTACTCGGCAGAACGGACTTTCTGGTGTACTAGGCAAGAACACACTTGTCAAGTACACAAGAACGTACTAGCGTCCTTGAGTATTGAGAAATCGCCAGAAATCATAACTACCCTCAAATGTAGGAGGTTAGTTGAATGCCTGAACAAATAAATGAGTCTTAAGTTCACTCTTGAAAATGTCGACAGAGTTAATTAGACGCAAAGAGAGGGGTAGATCATTCCAAAACCTTGGAGCTTCGAAGGAACGGTCACCTCTAGTGTGAAAATAGGTGCGAGGAACATTCAGCAAATTTTGATCCATACGCCTCAGAGTGGGGGTGTAGGGGTGGATCAGATCACCAATGTAAGAGGCAGGCTGTCTGACTCGTAACTTCTGATATTAATATATGCTGTCCCCCTCTCATTAAAAATAAAAATTAAAACATCACGTATCTCCTTCCATGCTTAGATTTTAAACATGTTCTGTGCAAAATAACAACTACTTCAGTTTAAGTCAGTAACATGAAAAGTGCCACGCTTATTTTGTCTCCAACAGCAGCTGAATCTCCCTATGCTTCACACTAAGATCTCTTCATTAATGCATTTTTTCTTTTTCTGTAAATTGCAGTTAAGGTTGCATTTCTAAAGATCTTCAGATAAAAAAACAGGCCTTGGGGGAAGGTTCCTGGTTTGTTTCAGTCGTTTGTTAGCTGGCTAGCTCTCATAGCTACGTGCTGTGAGGGCAGCGTACGTTTGCTACACATCAGGAAACATGCAGGAAACATGCTGGAAGCAGACTGCAGCACCAAGTATGTCAGCTCCATTTTTTTCAAAACAACAGACCAGTCCAGCAGGAGGCTGCCCGCCACTCTGAAGTTGCAAATGTGGTGACCACAGAGGGCGGTGGGGGTCTGAGGGACATTTCATTCACCCTGTAAAGGGTCATTTTAGCACATACTGGCTCAAGAACATGATTTACCGTAAATCCTTTAATACAGGCCCGGGCCTTTATTTACTCAAGAACATCCTGGTTCAGGCCTTTATTGGAAGGAGGCCATGAATTAGAGGCAGGCCTATATTTCAATTTGAGCAAAATAAACTACCAGTAGAATGAATAAAAACAAGATTTTGTGTCTATTTGAGCGGTGACTGAAGTCTCACGTGCAAATCAAAAGTGATGATTGCTGGGTTTCACTCACGTGACCCTGCCGCCACGCTGAACTCAAATAGTGGACAGGAAGTGTTTTGCTCTACTATAAAACACAGTGTGACGGATGAAAGTGAGTGTTCTAAACGAGCTGGCACAGACGCGATATCTTCCTTTAGGTTATGACTCATTTAATTTTAAAAGTTGGACTTTTAATATGCTGGAGGATTTACCCAACGCTGAAGCGATCGACACAACAAACTATCTCGTGTGGCAAATCTCATATTACACTGCAAACCAAAAGCCTTTTATGAGTCTGAAAGCCTACAACTATTTTATTTCAGGTTGGTTAACAGTTTAGAGATCCGGAGTAGCTTTAAATGACCGTTGTCTTGTTTATGCTTGTGAGATATTTTAGTTACGTAATTAACTCGTAATGATAGCTAATGCTAACGGTGAGAACGTGCTAGGATCTACTTATAACTAACGTTTTAAGCCTTTTTAAATCCACATTTCTGGTACATTTGTTTGATTTTATTAAGGTATTAATGACACGTTACAACACTGAGCTAACTGCTAAAAACATTAGCACTCTAAAAGCTATTTGCGGTGAGGACACATGAAAACAGTATCAAACTGTTTACCTGCTGTTTATGTAGCTGCGTTTCTAAATAACTGTTCAATAAAACGCCATAAAAAACCTTTAGTAAACCCTTACCTGTGATGAAGTGATCACTGCAAACTAGCATTTTCCGTTCTGTTTCTGCTCATCTTGCAGCCAGAGATTATGGTGCGTTCGATTTACCTCGGAAGTCGGAACTCAGAACTAGGAATGACGCCACACCCGAGTTAACAGCATTCTGGTTACCGTAGTCTGAGAAGTAGGAATTCCAAAATTGCGGCGCCCTAGAAAACTGCTGTTTTGGTAGCTCTCAACGAATGCAGACGACTAATAAACAACATCTTTAGTTAGTTCAGCTTAGAGATGCAAGCGCTACGTGTAACATTGGTTTTAAATGCACTCTTATATGTGTGTGTTGTAAAATAAACACATTTTAACCAAAACTGACTTGATGATACGGAGAGCTGCCATCTTGGAAATTGAGGTCGGAGTTCTGAAAAACCTCAGAGTTTCCGACTGGGAAGTCCGACTTTGCGGGACGTTTTATTTGAATTTTCCTACTCGGAAGTCGGGATTTCCGAGTTCTGATGACAAATCGAACACACCATTATGATCCACTAGTCCGCTGTTACCGTAAAACGTGGTATACGTGCGCCTCGAAAATTGAGTGAGGGCTCACTTTACCGTCGATCTCCAAAAAAAAAAACACACACACGCTGTTTCTAATAGTAGCCCCGGCCACTATTAGAGACCGGCCTGTATTTACCACCGCTGACAGCGAGACCGGCTAATATAGGAGACCCGGCCGGTAATGGAATACAGGCCAATATTAGAGGATTTACGGTATAAATGTGAAAAAGTTACACAGTATGGTGTTAAACTCCACATTTATTAATAATGTAGCCATCAAAAACAACGCTGCGGCTGCTGCTACCGCTACCGCTGTGGGCCAGCGGTGTCGCTAATTCACCACTTCGTTGTTGCCAGCCACCGACAAGAAAAAGGAGCTGTAACATAAACACAAACAGAAAATAAGCCTTTTTAAGAGGCTTGTTACCTTCAGAGTGAGAATCACAGTATCACCAGTAACCTCTCTGTCAATGTTTGAAAATACAGATATGACGCCATCATTTCTTGAGATTTCAAATAAGCCATCCTCTGTGGAAGCTGTAAAAATCAAAGCATAATTTGTTTATAGTTCACTCTTACGACATGAGGAGCAGTCACTTCACTTTAGCTCACCTTCGATGCTGTAGATCATGTCATCGTTGACTCCTGTGTCCTGATCTATGGCTGTTACTTTAAACACAGAGAAACCCTAACAAAGGAGTGCAAAAGCAGTGGATTACCTCCTCATTTACTCACGATTTGGGTTCAAGATCCTAAAATATGAACATTCTTCCATTACTGTTGACAATAATGACAGACCAATGAGTCTCACCACAGGAGAATTCTCTTCAACTCTCGGGGAATTGGGAACGTTAATGAAAACTGGGTCGAGGTCCGGAACGTCCTCAACCGTGATGATAGAGAAAACACTGTTTTCTTGGGAAAATGGCTCTTTTTTATAACATAATTCTCCTTCATCCTGTTATGAAACACAACATGTTTTCTTTTAAGACTTTAGAAACAAAATATGAATTATAAACGACTAGTTATTAGTTAGACACTTAACTACTGAAGAGGACTATTTTAGTAATATGGCAGGCCTAATCAATTAAAACGTTAATAATGCTCTTACATAAAATAATTTGATCATTATTATGTTAAGTTATTTAAAATACAGTAGAAATATATATATACAAAATATATATACTGTGTATATATATACAGTATATATATACACTGCTCACAAAAATGAAAGAAACACTTTAAAGAAGCACATTAGATACATCAGATCTCAATATGAAGTTGGATATCTATACAAATAATGACAGGGCAATGTCTTAGGAACAAAAGGATGCCAAGTCTTTTAATAGAAATAAATGTTTTCAGCCTACAGAGGGCTCAATTGTGTAGACACCCTAAAATCAGAGTGAAATGAAGATGTGGCAGGCTAGTCCATTATTTCAAAAACTTCATTTCTGCAACTCAAAATGCTTTTCAGTATCTTGTGTGGCCCCCACGAGCTTGTGTGCATGCTTGACAACGTCGGGGCATGCTCCTAATGAGACAACGGATGGTGTCTTGTGGCATTTCCTCCCAGATCTGTGTGAGGGCATCCCTGAGCTCTTGTACAGTCTGAGGAGCAACCTGGCGCCGCCTAATGGACCCAAACATAATGTCCCACAGATGTTCTATTGGGTTTAAGTCAGGGGATCGTGAAGGCCATTCAATTGTTTGAATTCCTTCATCCTCCAGGTACTGCCTGCATACTCTTGCCACATGAGGCCGGGCATTGTCGTGCATTAGGAGAAAACCAGGACCTACTGCATCAGCGTAGGGTCTGACAAAGGGTTCAAGGATTTCATCTGGATACCTTATGGCAGTCAGAGCACCATTTCCTAGGCAGTAGAGGTCTGTGCGTCCCTCCATGGATATGCCTCCCCAGACCATCACTGACCCACCACCAAACCTGTCATGTTGAACGACGTTGCAGGCAGCATAACGTTCTCCTTGTCTTCTCCAGACTCTTTCACGTCTATCACAGGTGCTCAGGGTGAACCTGCTCTCGTCTGTAAAAAGTACAGGGCGCCAGTGGCGGACTTGCCAATTCTGGTGTTCTTGAGCAAATGCCAGTGGAGCTCTACGGTGCTGGGCAGTGAGCACAGGGCCCACTACAGGACGTCGGGCCCTCAGGCCATCTTCATGAAGTCTGTTCCTGATTGTTTGGGTAGAGACATTCACACCAGTGGCCCTCTGGAGGTCATTCTGTAGGGCACGAGCAGTGCTCAGCCTGTTCCGCCTTGCACAAAGGAGCAGGTATCGGTCCTGCTGATGGGTTGTGGACCTTCTACGGCCCTGTCCAGCTCTCCGAGAATAACCGCCAGTCTCCTGAAATCTCCTCCATGTTCTGGAGATTGTGCTGGGAGACACATTAAACCTTCTTGCTGCAGCACGTGTGGATGTGCCATCCTGGAGAAGTTGGACAACCTGTGCAACTTCTGTAGGGTTAAGGAATGGCCTCATGCTGCCAGTAGAGATAATTACTCAAGCCAAAACTAGCACGAGTGGAAAACCAGCCAAAAAAGACCAAGATGGAGAAACTTGAAATGACCTCCACATGTTAAACCAGTCCTGTTTTGAGGGTTTTGTAATTGTTGCCACTTTAGTGCACCTGTCGTTAAGTCCACGAACACCAATACAGCTGAAAGTGATTAACAATGCTCTCAGCTGCTTAATCAACCAGAAAATTATCAGACAGGTTTCATTGATTTCATGCCAGGCCCAATAGAAAAAGTGTTCCTTTAATTTTTGTGAGCAGTGTGTATATATATATATATATATATATATATATATATATATATATATATTTATGTCATTAAAAACATACTTTTGAATTTTCTTAAACATAATGATCCAAATCAAACTTTTAAACTGCAGCATTTGATTAGAGGTTTTTGCAAAAGGAAACTTGTGGTAGCTCCTGAAACACAAAAAACATTTCATCCAGATTCTTAAAGGCTTACAAACATATCAATTTGTTCTTCCTCAGCTGAAAGCCAAAATAAGTTTTTGGAGAGTTAATTTCCCAGGGTTTACAGCAGACTCGTGCAGGAATGACTGAGAACAGGAATGCACTTTTATTTTGAAGTCATTATGACAAACAGCAGCGCATGTCATTACACTCACCTTTGCTGTAATTTTAAGCCGATAAAAGGTACTCAGCGAGGTGTAATTGAGATTTCCTTTTAGTTTCACTTCACCGTTAATCTGACCAATCTCAAACAGATCTGATCCCTGAGTTGGTGTTACCTGGAAAAACACACAATCGTGAACCTTTGCACAAAATCAGAACATAATAATGGTTCTAAATGGAATAGCTCACAGTGGGAGTTTACCTCTGTGATATGGTATTTGATGGGATTTCCATCGAGATCAGTGGCAATGACTTGAAATAAAACGCTACCAACAATTGTATTCTGAATTCAAAATGAGGCAAATGTTAAAAGTATAATAAACTGCCCAAATAACACAAATTAATTTCACACTGACTCAGAAATTGGGCTACATGGTTTGAATATGTTAACAGGAGATAGAAAACTGATATGCATCCAAAACCAGATTTACTCACTTCTAGGACTGATGTGTCATAGTTAGAGTTCTCAAACAAAGGTTTGTTGTCATTGGTGTCCTCTATTATTATAATTATTTTGTCTGAAGCCTGAAAGACATGCTCAAAATAAATGTGATGAATAATATAATGAATAACTGGTGGTAACTTAAGTGTAACTCACGAAATTGGGACCATCAGAGACAGTAGCGTCAAGTGTCATGGTAAAAGTAGCCTAGAACAGATGAATTCATCAAACTCCTGAATATTCAACCAAAAACAGGTTTTTTCCTCCCATGTAAAGATTTCCTCATGACTAACACATCATACCTCCGTATCAAGAGGAGCTCTCACGTGGACTCTTCCAGTATTTGTTTCAACCTTAAAAAACGAAGCGTTGACCCCAGAGATCGAGTAGGTCAGTGGGTCATTTTCTGGGTCTGTTGCATCTATAACAAATGCAAGTTCCCCTGTACAAACAGAACCAATTCAATTTATAAAAAAAACTGGGATTCACAATCAGTTAAGACATGAACGTTTCTGTAGTCAGATGTATGTACCAGTGGGGGTGTCCTCACACACGTAATAAACTTTAGTGTTGATTGTGGGACCAAAATTAGCTGCAAAAACAGAGAATATTAACTCTAGATGGTGATGTGAAGAAACCTTTACAAAACCTGAAATTAACTAATGTTCACCTTTGACCAAGCTGACAAGGAGCAGTAGAATCCATCCTGTGAGCGCCCCCATGTCTGAAACAAGAGGAAGAGTTGGAAATTTTAAAATAAAATGGGTAGGAAAGAAACGATAGAAACCGAGTGTGGATGCATCCTGAATTTATGATACCAAAGGATGAAAATCAGACATGCACCATCTCACACATCTGTTATAACAGACGTGTTGTAAATGTCTCTCAGCTTCTAACACATCAAATTTCAGCTCATGTTAGTTTAACAAACTGAGCTGAAGCCATTTTTCTGTTTGCTGATGTTACCTGTGGACCTTGAATAGGTTTTACTTCAGAAGTTAATCAGATGTAGCTGAACATCCAATAATGATTGTCTAACAAACACTCCTGCTCCTGCCTGCTGTCCAACAACAAAATGCTTGTGCTATATTTCCTTTAAAGGGAGACTAGGCAGTTTTGGCTTGTTTTAGCACCCCCTAGTGTCCATTTTGTAGAACTGCAGGGCTATACGTTAACGTTTTTATCTTATAGCACTGGTGCTACAAAGGTTGTAGGTTTTGTAGCACCAGCATAAAAATTCTGTTACAATCTCTAAAAACCAAAAGTAGTTCTTATAATTACTAAACATACTGACAAACACTAGTAGTGCATAATGCAAACACAATAACAAGCAACCACCGATGCAAATTCCTGGGAATGTGAGTCACTCTTGTACTTGGCAGTAAAGCTGATTCTGATTTTGAAATATCTTCAGACATCTTTATTTGTCAGTGTAAATAAAAACATTTTCATTTATTAAAATGAGTAGATTTCTTCATTACAGAGGTTCGTTCTCCACAGCATAGACATTGAAGACGAGACGCTGCACCGACCGCTACTGTCTATGGCGACTGCATTTGCAGGGTCTACTTTATATAAAGTCTATGGTTAACAGGATGTTTTAGCTAAGGCTTTAGCTCCGTGGAGATCTGGAGCTCTCGAACTGTCAGAGAGCGCCATTCATAAACCCGTTCACTTTAACATTCATCTGGAAAAATACGAACACGTTCGACTTTCAGTCACAAAAACGAATGAACGTTCAATGAACTCATTTAGGCACAACACTGCAGGGTTGTACTTGTAAACCTTTGCCCTCTCAGACGTACCTTGGTTTGGTGCAGGTTGTGTTTTTGTTTCTTCTTGTTGGCACGGTTTGTGGGGGGTGGGGAACGTCCGGCCTCAGGGCCGTATACGGCCCGCAAGACCATTATAACCGGACCGCCAGACCAAAAACCTTTAGAATTTATCAATGAAAAAAAAAATTTGAAAGTAGGGAAAAAAAATAATAATTTTTCTACGATAAAACAGATGGATTTGTATGTCCGAATAGTTCAGGGTCAGTGAATGCACCATGAGATCCTGCGCATGCCTGTTTGCGCACCTCAGGTCTCCGCACCGGGGCGGAGCCGTTGTAGAGCGGGAGTTCGGAAGCGAGCGGCGGCGGAACTATCTCCGCTCCGGCACGAACTCCGCAGCAAAAACGGTTCCTTTGTAGTCAATCAGAGCTGTTCTACTACTGCGGCCGTGCGGCGCAGTGCGCCGCCCGCCGTTCCGCCATCCGGCAAAAATAGGATCGATTCTATTTTTGCCGGACGCCGGAGAACCTCCGCAGTTAATTGACAGAAATCACAACCGCCCAACAGGAAAGTGAGCAAGCACAACTTCCGTTTTTTCACAATAAATCTATAAACAAAAGCGTTTTTTTGTTTCATATGCACAGGTATTTTTATCTAATGACTATTACATGTATACACATATGTCTCAAAACATTTTTTACATGTTTACACATTTGAAGACCGTGTTAAAAATATTTTAATCACAGAATGATTTGTTTGGATCTAACTTCCACATTTATTGCTCGGACTGTATCGCGAGATCTCGAAATTCCCGCGCATGCCTGTTTGCGCACCTCAGGTCTCCGCACCGGGGCGGAGCCGTTGTAGAGCGGGTATAGTGTGAATTGAGTTCGGAAGCAAGCGGCGGCAGAAAGCGGGGGCGGAGCGGAGCGGAGATAGTGGAATTTCGGGGTTAAGGCTAATTTATACTTCTAATTACTGCTAATTTATACCGTCTGAGTCAGTACGGAGACACGCAGCGCCATTTTGCGTCGACGCAAGGGCTCTCGGACGGGCTCGCGGAGGGTGACGGAGACATGCCCCCAAAAATAACTGTCCGTCGAGAGCAACGGAGAGCGCAAGCTTGTGATTGGTCAGGACGCCGCTTCTCTGAAATACGTCACCAGCAGCACCGCCACTGCCGACTCAAAAAATAAAGAGCGCTGAAGATATTTAGCGGGGGACATGGAGCAGATTGAAGAACGCCTCGCTGAAAAAGTTCGAAAATATGAAAGTTTATTCACTCGTGACTGAAGGAGCACAAAGATACACAGCAAGCGTTTTATTCGTTTACGGAAATGACGAGAAACGTGGGTTTAGAGGTGGCGACTGGATGAAGAGGTGGAGGAGAATGAAGGACAAATTAGTCCATGTTAAAAAGTCTCTGAAACACATTAAAACAATGTAAAAACATGAGTAAATACACTATCGTGAACCAGATACACGAGTGTCATGGTGGCAGGATA
Organism: Aphyosemion australe; assembly: GCA_006937985.1. Classification (NCBI taxonomy): domain Eukaryota; kingdom Metazoa; phylum Chordata; class Actinopteri; order Cyprinodontiformes; family Nothobranchiidae; genus Aphyosemion; species Aphyosemion australe. The sequence continues at coordinate 238,812 of SSNS01000309.1, read as the reverse complement.
TCACAGAATAGCGCTACGCCCTCTGTTGTCCTGGTGGAGAATTACTTTGCAGCACTCCGCTGCCTGAACAAAAGTTTGAATGTGAAAATCTTTCAGACGCTCCGTGTGCGTCTCTCCGTTGCAGAGCTCACAGAGTATAAACCAGCCTTTAATCATGGCTGCTGTCAAGAAGAGGAAGGTGGATGCAGAATGCCGCGTATTCCTAGCCTAGTGAACTAGACCAAATCTTGCTTTGCAGAGTTTGGTCTAGGCACGCTTCATTGGAATCCTCGCAGCCTGTGGCTGTCCAATCACAGCTCGCTATAGTTTTGGTTGGGCCAATCACAGCGCTCTATATTTTGGGCCAATCACAGAGCGGGAGTAGCCGATGACGTCAGCGCTGCGGCCGCAAACCCAAGCAACATAGCGCCAACGCCAGAGCCACGTTCTTTTGAAATGGCTTCAACATTGGATTATTTAGACTCCCAACGTGCCGTAGATCCCGCCTCACGACTGAGAGCCGTCAATGGTTCGTGGCCAGACTATATATTCACATATATAGGATGGCTTGCCAGGCTAGCGTATTCCAGGAAAAATGGACAAATTATTTTTTCTTCGTTGAAGTGAAAGGCAACCCAGTGTGCTTAGTTTGTGGCGATGCACTGGCAGTAATGAAAAAGGCGAATCTCGAGCGCCATTACACTTCAAAACATGGTAAACTTGCAGAGTTAAAAGGACAAACGCGCTTGGATAAAATAAGTGCTCTTCGTCGGAGTTTGATTGCTCAACAAGCAGCTTTCACACGTCCACAGACTGACAGAGAGAATATTACTCGTGCAAGTTTTGAGGTGAGTGCATTAATAGCAAAGAAGCTGAAACCACATGCTGAAGGAGAGTTTGTAAAGGAGTGCCTCGTAGCTGCGGCACAGCTGACATCAAACGCCTCACCAAAGGAAAAACAGTTCCAGCCATCTCATTAGGTGAGTCTGATGTGCAAAAATTCAGCAATTACCAGGCAACACATTAGTTACAGACTTTATTTTGTTCTTTCTATTCAATTGCATCCCTTGGTATGTGTTTATCATCGCATGGCCCTCAGAGAACTATTAAAAAAATTGAATGGCCCTTTATAAGAAAAAGGTTCCCCATCCCTGTGTTAAAGGGTTAGAATAGGGCTGCAGCTATCAAATATTTTAGTACCGGTATTTGAATATTCTATTCTGTCGATTAATCAAATATTCTATTTGACAACGTATCAAGTGAAATGAGATTGTGGTCTGCTGCTAAAGTTTGAAATAAAACAACTAAATTATGATGCTGAAATGTCAGACTGATTATAAAAGGCTCAATAAATTCATATTTTATAGAAAAATTGACCAACATTTCAGTAACTTTTAAGGTGTGTATTAATATCACTCATCTTAGTCAAAATAACTTATCTAAATATATCCATAGGTAAACTATGATCAGTAGAATTTAATTTATTTCATTAATATGTTCGTTAAAGGAGCTGGAGGCAGGATGATGAAACGAAACTCATTAGCGACGCGCTCGGCGCTGTGAGTAACTGCAGCCCGGCACGAGAGCGCGCATGAACTCTTCACTATGAAAAAAAAAAGTTTCACAGTGATGTACGGCCAGAGCGCGGCTCGATATTATCAAAACAAGGCACCGTGTCTAGCGACGAAGTAAGTAACAGTCCTGCTTAGAGGTTGGACTGTAGGTCAAATATGACATATTTCTAATGATTCATCTTCGGTTTGGAAAATGTCCGTTCTCTTCAGTGGTACACAGAAACTGAAGCATGATCACAGCTGAAATGCTACCGCACGCTAGCTCTCTCCGGCTACCGCACTATAGCTATCTCCGACTCATCGGTGAGATCATATCATCAAATCAAGCTCTGTTTACGTTTCTCGTCAGAATAAACGGAGCATCCATTTATCTCAAAAGACAAGTGGTGTCTCGTCCACAAAACGCAGAAGTGATCCGATTACTCCTTAGTTGCATTTAGCTATTTCAAATGGATCAGGAAGCTATATGCTAAGCACCGTTAGCTTCTTGTTTTTTGTTCATCTGCACAAAGATTTGTTAGATTACCTAAACTTGTATTATCTAAATCCATAGATTTTATTTTCTTAGTTTAAATTGCGGAGACCCCGCTCTGATATGTTTACCGATTATTCCTTACCTGGTCACTAGAAAATGAGCCATGTCCGCATCCTTTTTCAGTCCCAGATCAAGTTGAAGCAGTCTCCATTCTTCAATAGCGTATCCAATACATATTCGGGTCCCTGTCCGGCTTTTCTCATACTTTCTTTTTGACTCTCGAGATGCCGCTGATAAAACCTTCTTCTTTGTGCCACTCTTTAGTGGGCTTTGAGTTGCGCTTGGTCTTTTGCTGGTTGTAGAATCCATTTCCAGAGTTCGTCCTCTTCTTCTGAGGTTTTAACGTGGCTAGCAAACAACGCATTACTGCCACCTAGCCAGCTTTTTCCTCTTCTTCTTCCGGTTTTGAAGCTTGTCGAGAACGCGCTTGAAGTGTCACATCCGTAAAACAGCGCGGGAAATTTGGGACCGAACTGCAGCGCATTTTGCAGCACACAGCCTAGTTAACAAAATGGAATGATAAATGAATTTCATCATTCTTTTTAGTTTAAAATGCTTCATCGCCCATTAGCTTCACAAGAATTAACATGTATCCTATTTATTTCTTGTTTTTGGACAAATCCTGCCTCCTGCTCCTTTAAGCTACTGGAAATGCTAAGAACATTTAATTCCTACTACTGACAATGTAATGGTGACATATCGCTTATGCACGGGTTGACAATAATCCAGTTTAAATTATGTTCACAGACAGAAGCGTTCATGAAATTACATACTACAACGGCTTGCCATAGCCCTGGAGCACTGTTGAGCAAACTCATAGCAACAACGTGACCCTCGGTAGCTGCAGACAGCTAAGAATAAACAGGATGGTGGGACTTTTCTTCCGCTCGTAGAGTTTAGTCATTCTTAGTTTCACGACCATTGTGTTTTTTTGGAACCTCACTTAATCGTGAGCGTGCTAGCTTTAGCATTAGCCAATCTGCCCGTAGGTGCACGTTTGATCCCAAACTTTGGACCGTTTCTACCTTTGTGTCTTTGCTGGTTCCTCTATTTTCCTCCACTGCACCTAGATTACCACACAGTGCACCAGTAAAAAGCATCTTCCTTACACAAAAACAAATAACTTACATTTATTCAATAAAGGTCTGGGGGGGAGTAACTTGAAAAGATGTAGCACTGGTGCTACGTCTAAAAATAGTTTATTGCACAGAGCGTTTGTTTTATTGCACATGCGACATATATGTCGCACTGTACAGCCCTGAACTGAAAGTAAAACTTCTCTCCTCGCTGTGCGTTCATCTTTTTAACACCTTAATCTAACTGCTGAAATGTCTCCTCAGCCTTCATTAGTGTCTACAGGAGCGGTTCATCACTAAATCAAACAAATCAGCTGTGTTCATGATCTAAAACATGCTGGTGGCTGGTGGCCTTTCATTAACCCTGTCAATTTGAGCAAATACTGGCTCAAGAAAATGATTTGAAAATATGAAAAAGTTGCTAAGTGTCCCTTTAACTTATAGAACACTAGAACATCAGGCACTTTAAAATATAGAAATAAGAAAGAATTCCAGCTTCTAAATCTGCAAACAAGCCAAAAGGAAGTGTTATAAATACATTTTCTTTTCCTTATTAGAACCAGGATTGACTTGTATGGAAGAGGATTAGGGCAACTGAAAAGAAAAGAAAGAGAATTCTGACTTTAATCTCAGAATGAAAAAAGTCATAATTCTGAGATTAAATTCAGAATTCTGAGATTAAAGTCAAAATTCTGACTTTAATCACAGAATTCTGACTTTTTTCTCAGAATTATGACTTTAATCTCAGAATGAAAAAAGTCATAATTCTGAGAAAAAAGTCAGAATTCTGAGATTAAAGTCAGAATTCTGAGAAAAAAGTCAGAATTATGAGATTAAAGTCAGAATTTTGACTTTAATCTCAGAATTCTGACTTTTTCTCAGAATTATGACTTTAATCTCAGAATGAAAAAAGTCATAATTCTGAGAAAAAAGTCATAATTCTGAGAAAAAAGTCAGAATTCTGAGAAAAAAGTCAGAATTCTGAGATTAAAGTCAGAATTCTGAGAAAAAAGTCAGAATTCTGAGAAAAAAGTCAGAATTCTCTTTCTTTTTTATTTCAGTGGCCCTAATCCTCTTCCGTAGACTTGGTTGTTTTTAAACAATTACAATTAAAACAAAATCCCTATAACAATTATTAGCTGATAACGTTGTATTGTCTATACTATGTGGCCACATCAGACTAAGTGTAGTCATGGTCCCTTCTCCCACAAACACGATCTTCTATTAAGCGCAAAAAAATACAGAAGTAATAATGGCTGAAGAGCCACCTTCAGCTCAACGAGGAGTGATGTCACACTGACTGGCCTTCACTTCATTTCCAGTTGTAACAACCAAGAGCTCCTGCCCTGATTAGGAAAGTTTAAATTCTACAACAACGAGAAAGTGGATCGTGGCTCCTTTAGAGGTACAGTGAAGAGATTATGTAACAGCTAATGAGTTTAATTAAAAACATGTTTAACAGAATTTAAAATGATTTCTTCTGATGAACATTAACCTTACAGAACCCCCACCACACACACACACACACATACAAACACACACACACACACGTACACACACACACATACAAACACACACAAACACATGTGTACACACACAGACACACACACACGATGGTATTTTTAGTAGTTACTTAAACAAGGCCGAAACGTCAGCATAAAAAAGGTAAATAAGATCTCCTATCTGTGTTTTAAAAAGAACAAAAAGTTAAAGGAATAATCAGACAGACACAGGATGAACGTACCGAAGAAGATACTTAAACAAAACTGAATCACTGATGTTTTAATGTTTTCTAGTGAGCTGTGGTCACTTTAATGTACAAACTGTCCAAAATTCTGCTGTTTTTTTAAATAGGAGGTTTTTTTATATAACTTCCTGAATCTTTTAAGAATTAGTGGCAGTCACAAAACTCATTCATTTCCTTAAATACATTAAAGACAAATAAGAACTTGGATCAAAAAATCAAAAACAACTCGCTGGTTAAGACATTTCCGTGTGATTTAAACAGCGTATCGTAGGATCCACAAGAATGAAGAAGCATGTTTTAAGAAACATGAGCAAGTTAACATAATAAAAACATTTTTAAGTGGTTTGACAGAGCAGGTACCCTTACCTGGTGACCATCACAGAGGGCTTCCTTGTTCTGATTTGTGGATGGGACCTTTGGCTCTTGTTTCTCCGTGTCGTTATCACGTCAGAGTTGTAAATATAAATCATTAACACGCTGAGAAACACACAACCAGCACCACTGCTCCTAAAGTCTTCCTTGTAAAAAACACTCCCCATCAAACAGAATAAGTTCTAATTGTGTCTCTTAGCTGATTCTAATGTACCAGGATCCTGTGGCTCTGCCATTCTTGGTCACCACCAAAACCACAGGAGGCCTCTGAATGGGTGCCTCTGTTGTTATAGCAACCACAGGAGACAGCCCACTTCCACTGAGTAAACTTGATGGAACCAGGGACCTTTAGAAACACTTGCAACCAATCAGTGGGTTGAAGTCTTGTTTAGAAACCACAGATCCATCCCATAATGAGGCACTCTTTCAGCATAGTCTCCTCTAATTAATGAGCATCACATAAAGGATTGTGTTCTGTGGTATTCGTCCATAATCAGACATTTGCCTCTAAACAAAACGATACAGAAACTCTCAGCAGGAAAAGGGAATATTCAAAGAAACATTTGGGAAAGGCTAAAGATGCAGATAGAAAAAAATAAGCATTTAAAGGGAGATTTCAGAAAAAAATTAGACTGAGGAAATGAGAAGTAGTTAAGAGTTTGTGAAAACAAACAGGAAGTATCAATGGAAAATATTTTCTTACAGGACAGTGGTCCTCAAAGGCACACTGTTTTATACAAGTATAAATACCATAAACTAACAAATGTCTAATGCTCAACATGCTCATCAACTTGTTCATGTAAGGCTACGTGGAACGTGGTACCTTTGTGGTTGAACTAATCTCTGGCTTGGATCTCATTATGGTATCAGATGAGAAAACCAAAAACCTGAGATGTTTGGAGAGAAACATTTGAGGAGTAGATCTTTTATTATCAAACAAATAAAATATGTCAGTCCAGAAACTGATGACAGCCATCCTGCTGCCTGGTTTGTCCAGTAGGACTTTGGTTTATTGCTTACAATTTCGAACACAACACCACCTCTCTGAGCCAGCAGTAGAAGTATAAAAGGGTGGGAACATCATAAAATCCTTCTCAGACAGTTCCAGCAAATAGAAACATGATAATAAAAGAGTCAGTCTTATTTGATAAGCCAAATATTATCAGGGTCAACCATGGTGATGGAGCTCCATATAGAAAACATTATCAGTCGTAAAATGAAAAGGCGAATAGCGTGAATCACGAGTGATTACGAAATGAGAATAACTAATAAGTTTATTAAAGGCCATGAAAAATAACAGGTTACTTGATAAAGTAAGTTTAATTACTAGCTCTACAGTCGCATGCTTAGTAACTATCTCTGTAATAGTTTTCTGTCCATTACAAGTACAGATGTGTGTACTATTATGGGTTTTATTGTTTGTGACCTTTGCTTTTAGACAGCTTGTTTCTCTTCCTTCCAGTTCCCTAACTCCTTTATGTAGAATAAACAAAACAACAAAGATAAAAAAAACAACTTCCTTCTGTTTCTGTTATGAATTATTGTTATCTTACTAGTTGTAGAGTGCTTCTTGAACAGCCTTAGTTTGGAGAAAATAAGGTCACACCTAGTGCTCTATTAGCGGGGCTGTATGGTGGCCCTCTGGTGAACTAGTGACCTTGTATTATCTGAGTTAATACTCAGATAATACCATAGGCGTCATTTTAACCGGGGACGCCGGGGACATGTCCCCGGCAAAATTTGTGATTGGCAATTGTGTCCCCACCACTTCCGGGCCAGACCTGCCTAGTTGTTGGAGGCCAAATATATATCATTGATAATAGTTTGACCACATGCATTTAGTATCTGTATTGTTTTAAATAATACAGATAAAAACGCGGGGTTTCTGTCACACCAGAACGTCTAAACTGCCTGGTATTTACATCAGCCACCTCCATCTCTCTGTCATGGTGCAGCAGCTCTCCATCAAACTGAAGCTAGTTTATAAATGTCATTCTTTCATTTTCTTCAGGTTTTGCATTTCTCATGTCAGTAATGATAATGTTACACTTGCTGCCAGTAAAAATTAATCATAATTCATTTATTTTATTTTCAACAATTTACAAAAGCAAAGCATGCTGGGAAATCTGTTCATCCAATCATTTTCATAGACGTCATCACCGACAAAACTTCTAGTTTAGCTAACTTTTTAGTGGAGAAAAGCTAATAAGCCTTTAGTTCAGTGCTAATGTTCGGAGTACTAGCAAGAGAAGAAAAGGCACAGGTGGCCGAATTAGAACTTCCTTGGATTATTGTTTTAAAACATTCATTGCATTTCAATTCAGTTACTGCGCAGTTCCTGTCGTCCATTCGCGCGTCAGATGCTTATATATACAGTCTTTGGTCAGATGTAACCGAAAATGTCCCTGTGAGAGAACAGGGAGACTGGATTTCCCTCCTTCATCGTTTGAAAGGCAGAACCGCCATAGTGAGTACAGCCTCCTGCAGTGCAGTACATATAATTTTTTAAGGGAGCCATTTGATTGGGTGGGCCCAGGTAAAATAACCACGCCCCTGGCGCGCACAGACTCGGGGTCTCGCTCTAGATACAGCTAGATATTAGCGCCGACGCATCGGTTTTGCTCGTCCCATCACTAATGAACATACGATTTTTAACAACTGTTAATAAACTATGGTGCATATTGGAGTAAAACTGATGAATAAATAAATAGCTTAGCCTATTTAATGATTGTCCCCACCAATCTTTAAACCCCATTCAAGTGTAATGTTATTGTCCCCAGCAATTCTAAAATCAAACTGATGCCCTTGGATAATACACACATATCTGCTGAAGATATGTGACCATACTCGGACAAAGCAGTTAAAGCATAAGCTATCAGCAAATCTGAGTAGAATCAAAGCTAAACTGAATTGCTGCTCCCACCAAACGCCTCCCAACAGTACCCATGTTTTACCCATGTAATGGTCGAAAGCCAAGGTGGGCGAGGCTATGAATGCAGTTTTTCCCTGTAACGCAGGGTGACTAGCCTTTTTTTCTGACCTGATTGTTTTCCCATCTATTTACATTCTGTAGCTGATACAGACGACATTCAACATGCATATACAACTCAGAGCAAATGATTGTATTCCATAAAGGACAAGTATTACACAGTTCCTCAGTGAACAAGACCTTTAAGATGGCAGCAATACATTTTGGTCTTAACATTCATAAACTAGCCATTAGCTCATCAGTTCTCTATTTCACTCAGCAGAGGCCATGGTTTTTCATCCTAATGAACTAAGTTACACTTTTAACTTACAGGTCATGTCAAAACAGTCAGGACACTCTGATAGCGTGCTGCAGGGACAAGTAATCCATAATCTTGTCCTAAAAGTTCCTAACTTATCCGACATCACTACTCCAGGATGATGCAAGACTTTTCCTATCGTTCTTTCTTGAATAAAGTTTATCTTTCCTGCCTCATGAAAGACTTTATAAGTATAAGTCATATGTATAATCATACTTGTTGAATTAACAATATATGGATGTCTAATGTTTGAATAATGTGTTTAATAATCATAATAAGGAATGATGGAGTTAAAATGAATATTTATTCCTGTAAGGATGTGTTTCATATCTTTAATTACACCAGATTAGTATTTGTTAATGTTAATCTGTCAGTATATTCACATTCACAAGTAATAATATCACTTATGAACATTTAGCATTTGCATTCACATTAAGGGTTAATAAGATTTACACCACATTAAGGATGAACCATCTTAAGTGTTGGAGGAGACTGGTAGTGATGTTACCTGTGACACGCAGGATTCGAAGCTTGTATCACCAAAACGAGCCACCGCAGAGCAAAGCACTGTGTCGGAGCTTGATTTGTTTGCTGAAAGTCACGTGACCAATGACTGACGAGGCTTCGTTTCACCGTCCCACCCACGTGACCGCTTCACACAGCGCGTTTCAATTATTTAAAGTGTCCCAAACAGGGAGGCACTGTTTTTGGTGTTTGTGGTGAGTGACGGTGAGACCTGAGACTGACGGTTTGGGATTCTTCCAGTATTCCCTGATAAAACACTGAGTTGCAAAAAACATATCCTGTTGCAAAAGGGGGGGGGGGGTTCTGAGATGTGGGAATTTTTCTAATGAATCTCTCCAAATAAGTTTTGAAAATTTACATGGCTGGGAACCACATTAGTGAGCTATATTAGTGAGGACACAATCTTGCTCAACTATACATTGTGATTATTGAAATATATGAAGATATTTGTGAAACACTCCTTTATTGAAATCCCTCCATGAGTAATGAACTCAAATATTTACACCAAGAACAGTGATTTTATTATATTTAATGTAATGTTAAAATGCAAAATACAGTTATTATATGATCTTGGGGAGGCTTTATAATGATTTATTTGTCCATAAAGTTAAATCTACCATTCATTTTCAACAAAGTGGAATGGGCTGGAAACAATACAAACATTGACCAGCAGATGTCCTCACAGAGTTCTGAAGCATTGAGCCTTGAACCTTTTTTCAATACAATTGGACTGAAAAGCTTTGTTGATTCAAAAGACTTCACATCACCATCACTAGAGACTGGTGTCTGAGGTATCTTGGTAACGCCCACTCTAAGTTGTCCAAATTTGATTCGTCCAAATTGATAAACATGTAAGTGATGAAAACTACTGCTTCCTGGAACAATTTAGTTGTTCACGCCGTGCCTGCAGTCCTGCAAGTTTCACTCCGTTCATGGAGTTCATCTAAGAATTCTAGCTAAGCGACCTGGTTCGGTTGGCCGGGAAGCAAAGCCACACAAGGAACCATCTTCTCTCTTTTTGACCCCTTTAGCTTACATCCCATCACCTCATTAATTGTCTCAGTATCTTGTTTAACCATCATTCATCATAATTTGTCCTGTGTCATCATTGATTAAGTAATATAGTATTAAATTTATTTTATAACTATCTTCTTGACTGTCTGAATTATTCTGAAGTGTGCAGATCACTTACGGTAAAAGAACCTAGAGTAATGAGTAGTGTTTTAAACTCCACGCACGCATTGGCAGTCAGTATTGTTATTCACCGTGAGCGTATATTACGCTCCACGGGTTCATTGAACGTCTCATGCGCACAATTCAGTGACCATGGGAGCGGCTCCTAGCCTGGCAAGCCATCCTATATATGTGAATATATAGTCTGGCCACGAACCCATTGACGGCTCTCAGTCGTGAGGCGGGATCTACGGTTGTCTTTCAAAATATCAGCACGCAATTGGATAGCGCTAGGACCAATCAGAGTGACGAACAACATGACGTAATCACGGCGACGGAAAAGCGGGAGGCTTTAATAGCGTCTAACATCAATGATTTCTGTCGTTTTTGTATGAAAAACACGCGAATATCAGGTGTACTGGGACATTGCACTACTTTGTTTGATAAAAATAAGAAGCCGCTAAGAATATCAGACAGTCTTACGCACGTTGGAGTCTAAATAATCCAATGTTGATGACAAAGCCGTTTCAAGCAAACGTGGTTCCTGCGCTGCCTCCATTTTGTTTGTGTTTGCGGCCGCAGCGCTGACGTCATCGGCTACTCCCGCTCTGTGATTGGCCCACCATATAGAGCGCTGTGATTGGCCCAACCAAAACTATAGCGAGTTGTGATTGGATAGACACAGCAGTGGTTTGAGCTGCGAGGGTTCCAATGAAGCGTGCCTAGACCAAACTCTGCAAAGCAAGAATTGGTCTAGTTCACTAGGCTAAGCGGCTCCACAAATGCAGGCACAAAACACAACACATGCGCATGAATTGCAGCCGATTGCAGCTCTCATTCTGCTCGCTCGTGTATTTACTCCTACTCGTGTATCTACTGCTGCTCGCTCGTGTGAAACTTCGGCTGTCCAACCACCACCACCCCCTCCTCCCCCTCCTTTTCTGGGTAGAAAAAAAACACGGAAAACCTAACCTGCATTTGATTGGCCACTTTCCTTTTATCTCCGCCCCGTGACCTTTGTTGGCGCTGCTTTCCCAATGTCCGGAGCTAACCAATGGAAGCTAGCGTGGCTGAACCCATAGACATAATAATTGATAGACCACTCGTGGCCGCTATTGCCTATGGGCGCTGACAAGCGCTGGCGCCGCCATCTTGGATCGGTCGCGCCCCCCCTCCCTTTGCAGAGACATTGAAGTGTCAGCATGTTAAATCAACCATAACTCCTTGAATACTGAACCGATTTTGATGCGGTTTTTTTCTCTGTAAACTTCACACATGTAGCTCTGATACAGGACACATGTTTGAGCGTTTTTATTCATAATGGGTTTGCTGTGGGTACATATGGGACTCTTATCCACTGCCTAGTGACAAAACCTATAGAAAAAATGGATCAAACACATAAAAATCACAGTCAAACAATGATAATCTAAATAATTGAAAAAGGGCTATATACCAAGTGTGAGATCTATGGTAGGTATTTATAAAAAAACACAGTTAATATGATAGAGAAGCAGTACTACTCAGCCATTTTAATATATACAATTCTTATAACAATTTAAATAAATGAGTGTTTCATATACATATAGTACCAATATAACTCAAAGAGAGGGTGAGAGAGACAACAACTTAAACAAAGTCTGAATGACAAGAAATCGACAAACCATCTGTCAGAACTGACTGCTTAGTGATATTCTGGTTCTGTTGTATTTTTGTGTGTAGCTGAACCTATAACGCTCCACCTGTGAGGATAAAACTGTAAGGCTTGTTTTCAATACTCAGACATCAATTCTGATTACTTTACAGCCAAACAGCACACGGGGAGAAAGAGAGAGAGAAAAAGAATAAACTGCTTAAAGGAGTTAGTTTTATTTGTTTTGTCTTAATTTATCTGTTACTTGTGTTGAGATTTTTTAAAATAGTAATGGAAAGCTTTACATGAGCTAAAACCCCTGGAAGAGGACTGCTTTGTAGAACTTTTATCTGGACCTCCCCTTCTGCAGTTCAAGAGAGGTGAGTTTGGCCACGTGGTGCAGCCTTCTCTTCAGAACCACAGACTTAACCAATGAGATCAAGTCTGACGGTCGTGGCATCCAGCACGACAGCTACACATCTGTGTTTAGTTTGGTTTTTCTGCCATCATCTTGTTCAGGGCAGCCTCATCATCCACCAATCACAGCCTCCTGTAAAGGAATAGAAACATTTTTATTTAACATATTTGCATCAGTCATTTCCAAAAATTGAATTGGACAACATTACGACTTGCTTTGTATTGTGTGTGGAGTGGGAGGGGCAAAAATAGAGTCTCTCTGAGGTACTTGTTTTTATATGCTGAAGTGAACAAATTCTAAGCGTGTAGCGTGTGGATATTTCCACATTGTGGGGACATTTGGCTGGGCATCACAATGACAAAATGCCCTAAAACGTGGTTTTAGAGGTATGGTGTGAATACGCTTTTGGTTTAGGTTAGGGTTATGATGTTTATATACTCACATCATCAGGCTGAGGTTAGTCTCTGGGAGGTCACAGATAGGCTCTCTTTGGCTCTTCTGGGTGTAGTTCTGCACTTTTCTGGTTAAAACAAACAAGCATAATGTTTGACAATAATATACTGTTTATAGTACACATCTGTGGTTCTCAGTTTACGTCAGGGGGCCTCTGGTGCTGTGAAAACTCTGGGGCACCTAGACATGATTATTAGGACGTTTATTAAAATAAATTAATTTTTGACAAACATCATCAAGACAAGGTATGTGGGGGGATAAGTATTACACTCTGCCTTGTGACTGATAAAAGGATATGTACATTTATGAATGCTGATGGCCTTATGATACACTTACTGTTTGAAGGAGAACCAGGAAGCTGAAGATGAAACAAACTCCATCTGACACAACCCAGTTCTAATCATAATAAATCAGCTGCAGGAAGCCTCACACTTCTTCCTCACATCTTTTTGTGGGAAAACCTAGAAAACAAAAACATGCAATTTGCAGATTAGAGTCTATCAATATTGTACAGGAGGTCAATGCTATTTTCTTAATTCATCTTGTGTTATTCCTACTATTCTGTTTACTTCTTTAAGATTTCTTAGAACTTTTCTTTAACCTAAAAACTGCATTTCTATTGATAATGAACTAAAACTCCTCAAAGGGTAAAACCAGAAAAAAGTTCTGCACAGCAAAACTCTTTAGCATGTTAGCTAACTATTCTCCAGTCAGAGGGGAGGGTCTGAG
>SSNS01000309.1:190673-209489 GCA_006937985.1 Aphyosemion australe | reverse complement strand
ATGCACAGTTTATTAGCAAGCTTATAGGACAAGTTGAGGAGGGGTTGAGATGCTGATGATGTGGTGGTGCGCATTGGTCTATGACACATGGACACCACCTTGCGCCACGGGGCAGGCCCCTTTTAAAATTTCTTCAGGAATTTTTTTCTAGTTCTTCTTCTTATTCTTCCGTATACGTTAATACAGCCCGAACCGCAGCGTGCACCCCCACATATCTTACATCAAAACGACCGGCTCGGTCGTCGGAGGTGTGCTATTACTTTTCTTAGCGTTTCGAGTTACCACGGCAACGGTATTAGCAAAAACACTGTGCAAAAACTTACCCCGCAATCCATTTCAAACTTTAATAACTTCTACAAACAAGTTCAGAACGGTACCAAATTTGATATGTGTCATCACACTAACACTGCCTACACATTCATGTGGTCATTTCTTGAATCTGCAACAGCGCCCCCTACATCCATTTCAAACTTTAATAACTTCTACAAACCAGGTCACAACGATACCAAATTTGATATGTGTCATCACACTAACACTGCCTACACATTCATGTGGTCATTTGTTGAATGTGCCACAGCGCCCCCTACATCAATTTCAAACATTAATAACTTTTACAAACAAGTTTAGAACCGTACCAAACTTGTTATGTGTCATCACACAAACACTGCCTACACATTCATGTGGTCATTTGTTGAAATTACTTTAGCTCCGCCCCTTTAGAGACTGTTTCCTCTAAATAAAACACGCAATATCTGATTCTCACAAAACTTCACAGAAATGACGTTTGTACACCTAAAAACTGCTCAAAAGGATTTTTTTCGTATTTAGAAACAGCGCCCCCTAGATTTTTACAACCAGCTATATCGCCATATTGCAACACCAGATCCACACCAAATTTTGTGTACTTTGTTTTCTGTCACTGTTTAACACAGCGGTTTGGTTACTGTACACCCCCCACTCCCCAAAAAAAGGAAGCAGCTATAACATCTGTTTTAAAGCTTGGCTTTTCACACAATTTTAAACACCGGTACCGGGACCTCAGCAGAGCACTAATGACTGTTTTAGAAGATCACTCATTACACCACCTACTTGTGACATGCACAGTTTATTAGCAAGCTCATAGGACAAGTTGAGGAGGGGTTGAGATGCTGATGATGTGGTGGTGCACACTGGTCTATGACACACGGCCACCACCTTGCGCCACGGGGCAGGCCCCTTTTAAAATTTCTTCAGGAATTTTCTAGTTTTATTTCACATGCATGTGAATTTTTCTTACAAGTACACATTTATCTTTACAGGTTTATGCATGTTGGTGTGCAGCTTCTCACATTCTACAGCACACACACACGCACACAATTTTCAAGCTCACATCACGTTGTACAAATACACACAACAGATCTACAAGTTCGGCCATTTTGAAACATAATGATCTCCATATAGGACCGCCCCTGGTGGCAGCTCCACGTTTCAGTAACAAATAAAGTAAAGAAAAATGATTAAGAAAGAAACTTAATGATTAAACGTCGTGGGATCAAACCGAAAAAACTGCGTTGCAGAAGCATGCTTTATCCACTTAAACACCGTTCATTACCCGCGAGTTTTTTACGGGCGCTTTTTTGTCACCCTTGGCTTAAGACGCGACCAGCTGACCGCGTCCCCGTCACAGCTCACGTTGTGAAAAGCAACCACTGACCGTAGTGAACTACTTAGAAAATGTCTGTCGAATATAACCTCACTTCACCGTTGTCCCAGACACGCGCCACACAAAAGCAACACAGCTGCAGCCTCTCGTCGAGTTTCACTCACCTTGAACAACCACTGACTCTGGCATGGCAGCAGTAACACTTCCTCTAGTCTGTTACACCACCTAACCAATGACTGTTGTCTTAAATGTCATCAGAAACGAGTCTTGGAAGAAGCTTTGAGGCGACTTTTCAGACAACCGTCCATGTTTTTACTTTGGCGCGCGTGCTAATAACGTGTTGTCATGGTAGCCACGACCATAGACATCATATATATTGCTAGATGCCTTACCCGCCCTACGCGGCGGCCATCTTACTTCGGACAGCAGCCCGCCTGCCCCCTTTCGTAACATTGGTGTCAATGGCGCATGTACTATTTAAATAACTCTAACTTGCTCAGTTTTCAACCAATTTTCAAACGGTTTGATTTGTTATAAACGCGAGAGATGTGGTTGTAAAATATGACGGATTTGGCCCGTTAATTTAAAAATGTGCAAGTATGTCCTATCAAGCCTATGTGTTATAAGGTTTGTAATAATGCAACTTGTAAATCCGTTAATATTTAATCGAGTTATTTAGTGTAAGCTGTTCACTCACCTTCCATCTGCTACCATTGAGAATGGAACGTAAGCTGCCCGAAGTAAGATGGCCGCCATGTAGGGACTCTCCAGTTAGCGTGATTTGGAATCGTAGGATGGCCAAGGAAGGTCCCGCCTTTCTCGCCTCTGATTGGCTGGAAGGGCTCTCCTACATTTGGCTATTTCATGTAACAGCAAACTGTCTTCCTTCACTGCATGGTTTTCTGTCTGCAGCCAGATCTGGAGGATTTTTTAAGAAAATGTCAACTTAGCTCTATAATAACCATTCTGTCCTGTTTTACAACAAACCAGCTTCAGTTTCTTTAATAAAAGAACCTGAAAAACGTCAAATGTGAGCTTGTAATAAATCTTGTTGCATTTATCACACTGTTGGATTGACTTTATATCTGTTTTTCAAGCATTGGGGTTATCTATAGGCTATGTTATGTATTCACTTTCATAGGTTAAGGCTGTTTGCAAGTTAGGACACATCTCTCCTCATCTGTTTAAATGTGTATCATTTAATCTAAATTTTATTCTAAGCTGATTATGATTTAGACCTATTTTTCATCAGTTTTTATTATTCTAGAAGAGAAACAGACCTGCTGCACATAGCTGGGCAAAATACGGCAGTTTTATTATATTTCATACCAGGTAAGGCACACATAGCCTATGTACTCCGCTAACCTAAATGCTTGAGAGCCAACAGATATAAAGTAAATCCAACAGTGTGATAAATGCAACTAGATTTATTACAAGTTCACATTTGACGTATTTTAGTTTTTTTAATAAAAGGAACAGAAAAAAACTTTTTCAAAACAGAACACAATGGTTATTATATCTCTAAATTCGCATTTTCTTTACAAAACTCCCCCAAAACAGCTGTTCTGTTGATGGCAGGAGGACAGTCTGCACTTAGGGAGGGAAGACGGTTTGCTGCTAAATGAAATAGCCAATCGTATGAGAGCCCTTCTTGCCAATCAGAGGCGAGAAAGGCGGCCTCTTCCTTGGCCATCCTATGATTCTAAATCACGCCTCCAGCGAATGCATCTAGCATATATATGATATCTACAAAGACTGTATATATAAGATGGACGGATAACGCCCACTTTTTTGCGTGGCTGTGGGTGAAGCCAGAAATAGGCGGTTCCCTCCACTTCTGTCTTGGCCATGTAATTTGTATAATTCGTGTCGTCACTACCGAAAAATCCCAAAATGGGCGAAAAGGTGGAGCTGAGGGTGGCGCATCAAACGGAAATGATGTAACCTGGTTGTAGCCTGATTGTAGCCAGCTTACCCGAAGTTAGCATCTAAGCTAACAGAGCTAACCACTGAGTTAGCAATCTAGCTGCTAGCAAAGCTAACCTGGAGCTAGGGAGCTAAAGCCGAGCCTCAGACTGGACTGTAGCTGACGGAGGAGAATCGCGGGGATTTTCCCAGCAAACACAATCATCTGGAAAAAAAAAACAATCGGTAAGTTAATATGTAACTAGAAAAAAGCCGTTTCTGAAATTATCTTTTTTTTCTTCAGGCTTCATCTTTCTTCATCTTAATGTCCTTTTGTTTCATGATGTGGAAACGGTTTTCCACATGTGTGTTGATTATTGTTGCTGGTGAGCTGCTGCCCATCTTGGCCAGGACTCTCTTTTGAATGAGTTTTTAATCTAAATGTTTTTTTTCTGTTTAATAAACGGTTAAATGATTAAAAAAATAAAAAGGCAATTTTTCTGTATTTTTTTACTCAGTTGTTAGTGTTTGAGAGAAGTCATCAAGCTAAGTGACTTATTAAAGTTAATTTTGTAATACTTCTCTTCCATTTACAAAAACTGTTGTCACAAGTGAATTAGCATTTATTCTGTATTCTTAGTACAGTTCCCAAGAAGAGATATACAGATAAAATAAGCACAATATGACACACTAAAACCAACAGGCTCATGAGACATGAGAACAACAAAGGACAACACTAACAGTAATGTGAAAATAAAGGTAAAGACGTGTATATAGAGAGAGAGATGACTAAATTAGCGTAACTCAGCATTATCTAAAAAAGGAATGTGCCATAGCTGATTAACAACAGCTACCATTAACGATTTCTTTTACTTTGACCCTATTCAATTCTGCAAAGTATGTCAGAATTTTATGAATCATTAATTGAGGTCTGGGAGGTTAAAAGTTTCACTGTCATTTATTACAACACTTTATTTTCATAGATCTGTGACAAGGTCACCACGGCTGCCTGGACATCCACGACATCGGTTACACAAAGCAGAAAATGTAAGTAACTGTCTCCATAACTCCATGTAGAATAGTAATAGTAATGTACTTTCAACAGATTGGTCTGTTGAGCTGTCATATTACTTTTTTCTCTGTGATTAATTATATTATTTTTTTTCTCTGTCATTAATTATATATGTTTTTGTATCAACAGCCATTTGGATCATCGGAGACAGCTACGTGGGGCGTGGTGCCCAGAGAGCTGCACAAACCACTGGAGACAACCTTGGCCTCTCTGAAGCCCGTCTCCCCTAGTTCGGTAGGGGCGGACTGTGCTGGAAAGACCTTTTCCCCTTCTTTTTCCACTCTCTGAGAGGAAGAGCAGCTCCTGATGTCCTCATCCATTGTGGCAGCAACAAAAAAAGCAAAAGTACAAACATATCCCAGACTGTTATGCCTGATGTGTTATTGATGTCATTTTGTTTAACAATTCCATCTGTAGCCAAACCACTGCTGACAATGTTCTTCCCCTCAACCATGTATTCCTCTCTAAAAGACTGTGCAGCTCTCTGGGCCTCTTTTGTGCACTTTTTATTTTTAATTTCTATAAATGTAATGACAGTCATGTTACATTAAAAATGTTTGTAAAAAACAATAAACTTTTTTCCTCAACTACTGGAATTTCTTTGAATGCGGCAAAACGTGAAGAAGCTTTGTGTAAAGATCTTAATATGAAAATAAACTTGGGAGGCTCCAACATTATCAAATCAAATCATAATTAACTAAATTACTAAGTTTGAAGATATTTTTTTACAGATATTGGGAATAATTAATTGATGTGTAAAAAAAAACAAACTTAAATCATTTGTCATTCTTTTATTGAAACAACACCAAAATAAAATAACAGCAGCACCTGTGTATAGGAAAAAAGTGTTATAATAACAGATGTACATAGATTGTAAAGTACATATCCTACATATTATCATAAAAGACCATATTATAAAAAACACTAAACTTGTCCTGGACAACAGCCTGACAGAAGAATGGTGGTCTTTCTGCCAGAATGTGCTGATTTTATCTTACAAGAGGAACTTTTGGTGTTTGACGTTCCCCTTGAGTTTGAAATAGTGTTATTTAAATATTTGGATTATGTATTGCAGTAACAGCATGTAAGTGCTGGATCAATCGGGAAGAAAGGGCTGCAAGGGGACAAATTAGTTAAGAGTGAATAAATAAAAAAACATTAAAAACAACGGCAAGCAGCTGCCACAACAGGGGGATTGTGCCAGAGAGCGAGTTTAGAACATCGAGGCTTTCCTGATCAATCCCTGATTGACATAGCGCTCCCCTTCCCTCCAGGTTTCCCTGGGTCCACCACAGATTCCCTGGTGGATTCAATCCACCTGGGAATCTTGAGAGTAGCTCGATTTCTGTAAAGAAACATTCAAAACCAAGAGAGTCTCTGACTTTGGGAACCAGCTTGTCTGGGGCACAGATGAGGATCTCAGTCTGGTCTTCATTCAGCTGTAGAAAGTTCCCAGCCATCCAGGTCTAAGCAGCTGTGCAACAGCTGCAGCTTAGACATCTCATGGGGCTTAAAGGAGATGTACAGTTGGATGTCATCTGTGTAACGATGGTAGGAGATTCCTTTAAAAAAGCTCAAGATGTACTGAAGAGGAAGCAGATAAAGGAGGAAAAGTAGAGCCAGAACCTGAATGATGAGACCACAGAACCTTCCAGACTGCCGAGCACCTAGCCACACAGACGTCAGCAGGGGCCATATCCAGAACTGGGTTGACACAGGCCATGGCCCACAGAGCAGAAGGAAACACGAACCTAACAGCAACTCCACCTGAAACAGAAGAATTTAAATTAGAATCAAATTCAATTTGGGTTCAATATGATGTCATAACGTCACGATTATGAAAGATGGACTAAGATCAGCGCTCCTTTAGCAAGACTGAAAGTATTTTATTACAAAGAACAAAAGATGCTCCACATGAGTATTAGGAGTGAATAATTAATAACTTAATACTAAGCCTTGAACAATAAAAAAATGATTGTTATCAAAGGTTCTTACTCTAAGCAGTCAGTTGAGAAGAGTGGAGATTTCCAGCAGAACAGGGAGTGGAAAACGGAGAAGTCTGATGGAGCTTCTCTGCACAGGAGTTTCTCTGGAAGCAGGAACCAGTTTTCTAGTCAATGATAGGAACAAAGTTAGAGGTCAGCAGGTTAAGGTTCAGCTTAAAAACGACACAGAACAAGGTGCAGCCTAATATTCACCATTAGAATAAATGAAGTGGTGTTGGCGTGAGGTCCCCAGAGATCTTTATAATCTTCCTTTCGGACGAGCTGATGAGATTCAGCAGCGGGAATCCCCATCCTGCTGGGATTGGAAAACAACTGTAACCTGTACAATCACATTTAAAACATCTGAACATTTGTTTGCAGTCTAAAATATATACAAACACATATATAGCGTTTAAGATCAATTGTGATTTCTTTCAATTAAACAAGAGGAAAGTCAATATAACTTGTATGACGCCTGCTGAGAAAATATAAAATATCATAAAAGAACTGCTCTGAAAGGGACAGATAAAAATGGAGGAACCTTACATTTTCACTGATGAAATGTTGTCTTTCTAGTTTTGTTTTGGTTCAAATTAAATGACATATTCAGAACATGCAGAGACACTAAATTATATTTCAGTTCCTGTTTGATTTATTTAGACGTCAATAGAATGTTTCTATTTTTGTTCAATTTACCTTTAAAGCTGGAATATTTTAGTTTAAAAATGAGATCTTTCATTCATCCCAAAAGAGTTATATAATGTTACACATAAGTTTTGCTTTACCTCATGGTAACTATAATATGTAAAAGAATAACATGATAGGAATTGTTCTCACATCACACCCTAGTCACAGGCATCTCAAGGGAGTAAAAACTAACTTTTTGAAGTAAAAAAGTTTCTTATGCTGAAAACGCTGCAATGTAACATGTGTTAGTGTATTATGGCTAACGCTTCAATTCCATCAACGTTAACCACAGTATGAAATAAGGTGTGTGTACCTGGAGTCCGTGGTGAAGTGATGACTCTCACTGCACAAGCGAAAGCTGGAAGTTGGAGTCCAGCTTTGTGTCCTTAGCCAATGGTCGAGTCTCTCTGGATCACCTAGAGGAAAAATTCACACAAAAATATATAATAGAATAAATAATAATTATACTTGATGAACACATAGGTTTTAGGCCCTACGTATTTCTGCTAGTAAAATTATAGCTGTTGATATATTTAGCTTGAATTGGGACTAGTAAGAATATGATCTGGACTAGGATTAATTATATTGTTGCTATGTAAAATAGTTATAACTAGCAGGTGTGGCTGTTGATTAAATGATAAAACGTTTGCCAAGTGGACTCGGGTCTGCTCACTAATAGATGCCATG
This sequence comes from Aphyosemion australe, assembly GCA_006937985.1. Lineage (NCBI taxonomy): Eukaryota > Metazoa > Chordata > Actinopteri > Cyprinodontiformes > Nothobranchiidae > Aphyosemion > Aphyosemion australe. The sequence continues at coordinate 201,511 of SSNS01000309.1, read as the reverse complement.
AACGACGAGGCGTTTTCTTAAATTACTGGTATTTACATGTTTAGTGACAAACCTGAACACGTGTTACAGTTAGCTCTGCTGCTGTTTGCCCAGATGCAGCCAAAACTTAGATTTTTTCCGGTATTTTATTAGTTCACAAACTCTGAGGTGTTTTGTAAACAAACGTGACGTGACCTGCAGCAGCGGGAGAAACGGGGCTTTGCGGCTCTTAACAGACGTTTTAGCACCGAAACAGATATTTCTTACCTTTTTCTTCGGTACCCTGCTCTATGCCAGTCTTGATTTCATAACTAATTATTATCACAGGGCAGCAGTAGCTCAGGAGGTAGAGCGGGTTGTCCAGTAATCGGAAGGTTGCAGGTTCGATCCCGGCTCCAGGAGGGTCCATCGGATAGTCGAACCTCGGATTCAGGAGGAGCAATGTGGTTTTCGTCCTGGCCGTGGAACACTGGACCAGCTCTATACCCTTGGGGTCGAGGTTCGACTATCCGACGGACCCTCCTCTCCAGAACCCCTGAATAGACCTTACCAGGGAGGCTCAGGAGTGTGATCCCCCTGTAGTTGGAACACACCCTGCGGTCCCCCTTTTTAAATAGGGGGACCACCACCCCGGTCTGCCAATCCAGTGGAACTGCCCCCGATGTCCACGCGATATTGCAGAGCCGCGTCAACCAACACAGCCCCACAGCATCCAGAGCCTTAAGGAAATCCGGGCGGATCTCATCCACCCCCGGAGCCTTGCCACCGAGGAGTTTTTTGACCACCTCAGTGACCTCAGCTCCAGAGATTGGAGAGCCCAACCCAAAATCCCCAGACTCTGCTTCCATCCTGGAAGACGTGCCGGTGGGATTGAGGAGGTCTTCGAAGTACTCGGCCCACCGATTCACAACGTCCCGAGTCGAGGTCAGCAGCACACCCTCCCCACTGTAAACAGTGTTGGTAGTGCACTGCTTTCCCCTCCTGAGACGCCGGATGGTGGACCAGAATCTCCTCGAAGCCGTACGGAAGTCTTGTTCCATGGTCTCACCGAACTCCTCCCATGCCCGGGTTTTTGCCTCTGCGACCACCCGAGCCGCATTCCGCTTGGACTGCCGGTACCTATCAGCTGCCTCCGGAGTCCCACAGGCCAAAAAGACCTGATAGGACTCTTTCTTCAGCTTGACAGCATCCCTAACTGCCGGTGTCCACCAGCGGGTTCGGGATTGCCGCCACGACAGGCACCGGCCACCCTGCGGCCACAGCTACGGTCAGCCGCCTCGACAATGGAGTCACGGAACATGGTCCATTCGGACTCAATGTCCCCCGCCTCCCCCGGGACGTGTTTGAAGTTCTGTCGGAGGTGGGAATTGAAGCTCCTTCTGACGGGAGACTCTGCCAGACGTTCCCAGCAGACCCTCACAACACGTTTGGGTCTGCCAGGTCTGACCGGCATCCTCCCCCACCATCGAAGCCAACTCACCACCAGGTAGTGGTCAGTTGACAGCTCCGCCCCTCTCTTTACCCGAGTGTCCAAGACATGCGGCCGCAGATCAGATGAAACGACAACAAAATCGATCATCGACATAAAGTGTCCTGGTGCCAAGAGCACATATGGACACCTTTATGCTTGAACATGGTGTTTGTTATGGACAATCCATGACGAGCACAGAAGTCCAATAACAGAACACCACTCGGGTTCAGATTAGGGGGGCCGTTCCTCCCAACCACACCTCTCCAGGTCTCACTGTCGTTGCCCACGTGAGCATTGAAGTCCCCCAGCAGAACGAGGGAGTCACCCGAAGGAGCGCTTTCCAGCACCCCCTCCAGGGACTCCAAAAAGGGTGGGTAGTCTGAGCTGCAGTTTGGTGCATAAGCACAAACCACAGTCAGGACCCGTCCCCCCACCCGAAGATGGAGGGAGGCTACCCTCTCGCTCACCGGGGTAAACCCCAATGTACAGGCACCAAGATGGGGGGCAAGAAGTATGCCCACCCCTGCTCGGCGCCTCTCAGTGGGAGCAACTCCAGAGTGGTAGAGAGTCCAACCCCTCTCGAGGAAACTGGTTCCAGAGCCAGAGCCATGCGTTGAGGTGAGTCCAACTATATCTAGTCGGAACCTCTCAACCTCACACACCAACTCCGGCTCTTTCCCCACCAGAGAGGTGACATTCCACGTACCAAGAGCTAGCTTCTGTAGCCGAGGATCAGACCGCCAAGGTCCCTGCCTTCGGCTACCGCCCTTTGCACATCGCACCCGACCCCTTTGGCCCCTCCCACGGGTGGTGGGCCCATGGGAAGGGGGGGATGAGAATCAGCTCCTCTAAATCCGAGACCATGGTCTTGAGTCGGAAAAGGGTAGAATGCCTTCTCCAGGTCAGGGACGAGGTCCTGCCCCAAGTGGAGGAGTTTAAGTATCTCGGGGTCTTGTTCACGAGTGAGGGAAGGGTGGAGCGTGAGATCGACAGGTGGATTGGTGCTGCATCTGCAGTGATGGGGGCGTTGTACCGGTCTGTCGTGGTGAAGAGAGAGCTGAGTCGAAAGGCGAAGCTCTCAATTTACCGGTCGATCTACGTTCCTACCCTCACCTATGGTGACGAGCTTTGGGTAGTGACTGAAAGAACGAGATCGCGGATACAAGCGGCCGAAATGAGTTTTCTTCGCAGGGTGGCTGGGCTCTCCCTTAGAGATAGGGTGAGGAGCTCGGTCATCCGGGAGGGGCTCGGAGTAGACCCGCTGCTCCTCCACATCGAGAGGAGCCAGTTGAGGTGGCTCGGGCATCTGATTAGGATGCCTCCTGGACACCTCCCTGGTGAGGTTTTCCGGGCACGTCCAACCGGGAGGAGACCCAAAGGAAGACCCAGGACACGCTGGAGAGATTATGTATCTCGGCTGGCCTGGGAACGCCTTGGGATTCCCCCGGAGGAGCTGGCCCAAGTGGCTGGGGAGAGGGAGGTCTGGGCTTCCCTCCTTAAGCTGCTGCCCCCGCGACCCGACTCCGGATAAGCGGGAGAAAATGGATGGATGGATGGATTATCAGTAAATTGTTTGGTATTTTTTGACCAAATATGGATTTTATAATAATTTTTTTGTTTCCATCAGTGTAATTTTAAATCTCAATATAAGTTTGTTTTTTTTACTGAAAAAAACATTTCATTAAGACACAAGAAATTTTCAAAATATGACTTTACACGACCTCATGATGACTCAAGAATATTTTGGAAATTTGTTGAAAAAGAAATATTTTTTTATGAATTTAAAGGAGTCATCACCTATATTATCGTGGATATCTATGTCCTATTACAGTCTTTTAGGCCATTAAAATAAATTGTATTGGAAAAATACATTTAAAATGCGCTTTTCTGATCCTTTTTTGTAAAGGGCATATTTTCTCGCGAGATCACACGCGATATTTTGGCTGTGTCGGACGCGTGGTACTGAGGGGCGCGTTGATTGGTGGAAGGGAGCAGGAAGCAGCTTCAGCATCTTGCTCTAAAATAAGTTATGACTGAACCTGACCTGGCAGTGACCTACGGGATCCAACCGTGTATGTACGAGCCCTCGCCTCACGCGTAATGGCGCCCTCGCTTGTTGTTGAGTTGGGACAAAGCAAGCTAACAGCCAGGCATCAGCTCTTTTGCTGTTGTGAAGATGGAATACACAATCGATCGGAGTTTTGTTTCCCATAACACGGATTATAACATGAGTCGTCAACGGTAAGACATAATTTATGCGTTTCATGTTATGAAATGAGCTTTGTTGTGCTGGTTTGGTCGCTGCTGGTTCATATTTGTTTATATTCAGCCTTTGTGCTGGCATAAAGGCTAATCTCGTTTTGGAGTGCGCATGCTCGTGGGGTGCATGTGAGCTGGTTGAAGAAGGCAAGATTAAACAAACACGTCAATGTTAAATATCGGCTTCTCAGCCAGTGAAAAATCTTTAGGAAGCCATTATAGACATGTTTTTAAGTGGAAAAGTGAAATTTTCAGGCGATGACCTTTAATAAACATTGTCAGTAACTACTGAAATGGGAGTTATTATTTTTTTTATGAAATAGAAAAACATTCTAGGGTCATTAAAATCAAAGTATCTTATTCCAGATGTAGACATAAACATCCCAAATATTTCTGATTATTTTCTGAAAAATTAAAGGTTTTTTATGTAATTTAATTTATTTATTAGTATAAGTATGTTTATTTTTGATGTTTTCAACTAAAAACTGCTTGGATTTGAGAATCTAAAACCATTATTTAACAAGTAACTATGCAGTCAACTAGAAAAATTGCAGGACAAAAAATATTCATATCCCCCAATATCTAGGTGGCACTGTTGCAAAACAAAATGCATTTTGGTTGAAAACCGTCAATCCATAGGCCTAACCCCCAAAAATCTAAACAGTTCCTTTATTGTTGGATAATTTTGCATTAGTTGATCAAAACTGAAGTTTTAGTTATCGGTCCTGAGGCTCAGAGAGAGAAACTTTTACCAAAATTACAATCACTGTCTCTTAATCCTTCTCAACAAGTGAAGAACCTGGGCGTGATTTTTGATTCGGTTCTGTCTTTTATCCCTCACATTAAAAACGTGACAAAAATAGGTTTTTATCATCTAAAGAACATCGCCAGAGTCCGCCCCATTCTCTCTCGGGCCAATACGGAGACGCTGATGCATGCTTTTATCACCAGTAGAATGGATTATTGTAACGCCCTGCTTTCTGGTCTTCCCAAAAAGAGCATTTCAAGTTTACAACTACTACAAAATTCAGCAGCACGTGTCCTGACGAAGACCAGGAGGCGGGAGCACATTACACCGGTCTTACAATCATTGCATTGGCTCCCTGTATGTCTCAGGATTGATTTTAAGATTCTCTTAATGGTTTTTAAGTGTCTCAATGGGTTGGGACCTTCTTGCCTTGCAAAACTTCTTTTACCTTATGAACCCTCGCGACCTCTGCGCTCCTCTGGCAGCCACCTCCTCATTATTCCTAAGGTCAGGACACGTACCTATGGCGAGGCGTCTTTCAAGTATTATGGCCCTCGTCTCTGGAACGCGCTGCCGGAGGACCTCAGGGCCACAGGGGACATTCAGTATTTTAAGAGCAGGCTTAAGGCTCACCTTTTTAGTGTAGCTTTTAATTGATTACTACAGTATATATATATATATATATACATATATATGTATTCTGTATATATATATATATATATACACACACACACATAGGCATTAATCTAGTATTGTAACCTTCGATCACCAAAAACCACAAATTAAAAAAATGAAAAAATAAAATGAAATAATGATAATAATAATAATAAGAGAAAAAAACCCCGATAGACCCAAAACAGCTTGTGGTTGTCTAATGAGACACGTAAATTATGAGTGTGTGTGTGACTGTGTGTGTAAGTTCTATGTGTGTGTGTGTTGTGTTGCTGTGCGCGCTGACGCAGTGTTAGAAAGTTGTGTGATTGTGCCCTGCAGATGTAAAGTTCCAGAAGCAGAGAAATAACAGGAAAGGAAAGAATAATAGGTTAAAAAAAAGAAGGGGAAATAAAAAAGAAATAGTGATCGGGCTGTGAGGTGGTGAGGGAAGTGGTGAACATCTCATCTAAACACGGATCTAGCAGCTATTTAAAGGCGTTGGCCAGACTCAGTATGAAAATTGTAAAATAGCAGTTTAATTACACTTTAGCATCTATAAAAAAATAAACTGGGTTCAGTTTTTCATTTTGTTAAGCAATTTTGTCATAAATCATTATAGAAAATCAAAATTCTCTCCTCTAAACACTGAAAAGCACTGGTTCTGCACACGTCACTCAAATACGTGTAAGAAGGCACTGCTCCTGCTACTTACTAGGAGATTAGTTCACTCATTCTTGAGAGTTGGGACAAAACATGTCCTTCATACAAACATGTGATTTAGGTTAAAAATAAAAATTAATTATCATGATTTACTGACTTGCCATGTTTAATCTAAAGGAAATTAGTATCCTAATGTTATTATTAATGTAAATTTCCTTTCTCTTTTGAAAAATATTGCCTAAATGCTTAGGTTGTGCTGAGAAGGTTTATGTTTTTTTTTTGTCTTCACCACAAAGTCACAATATTCATCAGCCCCAAAAACTTGAGAAAAGTGTAAAAATGTGAATACATATATAAATTGAAAGATAATGATTATAAATAGGTGAAGCAATGCTTGAAGTAAGCATCAAATTATATTTTTCATAAAAATCTGCTTGCCAGAGTTGTGTCCTCAGTTTCTCTCAACGCTGTCAGATTTTTCATAAACTTCATTTAATCAGGCAATAGCATGGTCATCTGTGTCACCAATAGGGGTGGGAATCGAAAACCGGTTCTTGTTGAGAACCGGTTCCCACTGTTTCAATCATAGACATTATAATTGATAGACCCCCTATTGGCCGCTCGGGCGCAGGAAATGCGGTCGCCATCTTAGGTCGGTCGGGCTTCCGGCAGACACGAACCATAACAATAGCAGTAAACATGATGCCTGAGCTCTGTGTGGTTTATTCTTGCTCTAATCGGCGGACTATTGAGACCATGGCTCGGGGGATAACTTTCACAAGTAAGTTCGAGCATTTTTGTTGTTTGTATTTTGTAAATATAACTTTGTTGTACTATATTTGTGTCCACCAGCAACACTTCCTAGTTAGCTAACGTTAGCTACATGTTTACTGCTGGTGCTCCCCTGACAATGAAGGCTAAATGAGACTATTAATCATTTATTCCAAAACACTGACTTAGGTTACAGCTGACACAAGAATGCTGCTGTAGAAATCAAACAAATCTTCCTGGTATCAGATATAGCTCATGTCTCAGACCCTCCCCTCTGACTGGAGAATAGTTAGCTAACATGCTGAAGAGTTTTGCTGTGTAGAACTTTTTCCTGGTTTTACCCTTTGAAGAGTTTTAGTTCATTATCAATAGAAATGCAGTTTTTAGGTTAAAGAAAGGTTCTAAGAAATCTTAAAGAAGAAGTAAACAGAATAGTAGTAATAACACAAGCTTAATTAAGAAAATAGCATTGACCTCCTTTGTACAATATTGGTAGACACTAATCTGCAAATTGCTTGCTTTTGTTTTCTAGGTTTTCCCACAAAAGATGTGAGGAAGAAGTGTGAGGCTTCCTGTAGCTGATTTATTATGATTAGAACTGGGCTGTGTCAGATGGAGTTTGTTTCATCTTCAGCTTCCTGGTTCTCCTTCAAAGAGTAAGTGTATCATAAGGCCATCAGCATTCATAAATGTACATATCCTTTTATCAATCACAAGGCAGAGTGTAATACTTAACCCCCATACACCTTGTCTTAATGTTATTTGTCAAAAATTAATTAATTTTAATAAACGTCCTAAGAATCATGTCTAGGTGCCCCAGAGTTTTCACAGCACCAGAGGCCCCCTGACGTAAACTGAGACCCACAGGTGTGTACTATAAACAGTATATTATTGTCAAACATTATGCTTGCTTGTTTTAACCAGAAAAGTGCAGAACTACATCCAGAAGAGCCAAAGAGAGCCTGTCTGTGACCTCCCAAGATTCCCCAGAGACTCTAACCTCAGCCTGATGATGTGAGTATTTAAACATCATAACACTAACCCTAACTTAAACCAAAAGAGTATTCACACCATACCTCTAAACCATGTTTTAGGGCATTTTGTCATTGTGATGCCCAGCCAAATGTCCACACAATGTAGAAATGTCCACACGCTACACGCTTAAAATTTGTTCACTTCAGCATATAAAAACAAGTACCTCAGAGAGACTCTATTTTTGCCCCTCCCTCTCCACACACAATACAAAGCAAATCTTAATGTTGTCCAATTTTTGAAAATTACTTATGCAAATATATTAAATATGTTTCTATTCCTTTACAGGAGGCTGTGATTGGTGGATGATGAGGCTGGGCTGGGCCAGAAAAACCAAACTAAACACAAATGTGTAGCTGTCATGCTGGATGCCACGGCTGTCAGACTTGATCTCATTGGTTAAGTCTGTGGTTCTGAAGAGAAGGCAGCACCACATGGCCAAACTCACCTCTCTTGAACTGCAGAAGGGGAGCTCCAGATAAAAGTTCTACAAAGCAGTCCTCTTCCAGGGGTTTTAGCTCATGTAAAGCTTTCAATTCCTATTTTAAAACACTCTCAACACAAGTAACAGATAAATTAAGACAAAAAAAAATAAATTTAACTCCATTAAGCAGTTATTTCTTTTTTTCTCTCTCTTTCTCCCCGTGTGCTGTTCGGCTGTAAAGTAATCAGAATTGATGTCTGAGTATTGAAAACAAGCCTTACAATTTTATTCTCACAGGTGGAGCGTTATAGATTCAGCTACACACAAAAATACAACAGAACCAGAATATCACTAAGCAGTCAGTTCTGACAGATGGTTTGTCGATTTCTTGTCATTCAGACTTTGTTTTAGTTGTTGTCTCTCACCCTCTCTTTGAGTTATATTGGTACTATATGGATATGAAACACTCATTTAAATTGTTATCTATAAGAATTATATTGTATATATTAATTGTTTATTAAAATGGCTGAGTAGTACTTTCTGCTTCTCTTTCATATATTAAGTGTGTTTTTTATAAATACCTACCACAGATCTCACATTTGGTATATAGTCCTTTTTGAATTATTTTGATTCTCATTGTTTGACTGATTTTTATGTGTTTGATCCTTTTTTTCTATAGGTTTTGTCACTAGGCAGTGGATAAGAAACCCATATACCACAGCAAACCCATTATGATTAAAAACGCTCAAACATGTGTCCTGTATCAGAGCTACATGTGTGAAGTTTACAGAGAAAAAAACCGCATCAAAATCGGTTCAGTATTCAAGGAGTTATGGTTGATTTAACATGCTGACACTTCAATGTCTCTGCAAAGGGAGGGGGGGGCGCGACCGATCCAAGATGGCGGCGCCACCGCTCGTCAGCGCCCATAGGCAATAGCGGCCACGAGGGGTCTATCAATGTCTATGGTTTCAATTCCTAGGAATCGTTCGCCATTTTTGCAAACGATTCTCTTATCAATTCCAGGCGGCGCAAATGACGTCACCACGCACGTTGCGCAACTTACGCATGCAGGAGCTGGGTTTGAATTATGGGGGAGCTGGAAGCCGTCAACCTACACACCCAGGGGAAGCCGGTAAAAAGATCCTGTTTCTACCTATATTACATTATTTATATGGACTCTCAACGTACCAGTGGCGGCCGGTGACTTTTTTTTTGGGTGGGGCGCTAACCACATATCACCACTAGGGGATGCCAAATTACCATTGATTCTTAAGCATCAGCGTCACACAACTGACGGTCACAGTAGCCCTTCCGGCAACAAAGTTGTTAAAAAAGTTTTTGAATATATTAAGCATGTTTTTGACAAAAACATTCATCCATTCACCCATATATTACACAAACTGCACACACGCTTAAGGGGAGTAGGCTAAATCTAATCAATAGAATCCACTTTCTACAAACAGAACCCCCATAAGCTGTAAATAAACGTGAGGCCGTAAAATAGACGCTACACGTATCCAGAAAAACACACAGTGACACAACGCAAGATATTCACAGAAGCAGCCGGCGTTTAGATTAAAGCCCAGACTCACAAACAAAAAGTACCACTTAGTTCAAACCGTATGGAGCGGTGCTAGCCGCTAACGAGGCAGCATGCTATTTCCTGAAGCCAAAAGCTAAAATGAGGCTTACCTGCAGGTTATGGCCATAATCCGTGTGGTGTAGTAAAAATAATCCACTCGGTTCGTGAAATTCTACATCCCAACGTAAAAGCTTAGCTGATCAGACTGTTTGCTGGCATTGTTTTGCCAAAGACTATATAAGAGTTTGCCCGCCCGCATTCATCATTTTCCTGTTTACGTGGATTCTCTCCCTGTGATTGGTTAACACGAAAGCCAGCCAGCTGAAAAAAACTCAACAACAAGCAATTCGATTGGCTCAGGTTTCACACATTGGAACCTACTAGTAGCGTTTGCTACGTCAGGTTTTGAAGCAATTAACTTTATTTGTCACTGATGATTTCACAATTATAGCAAAGATGGCTAAAAGGTTGGACAACAAAAAATATTCAGTGGAAGTAGTGTGTTGCTGCTGTGACAAATTGGCACAGATGGAGCCACACTGTGCCAGCCTGTGGAAAGTTTTCCCCTCAGGGCGGGGTGAACAACCTGACCAATCAGCGATCTCCTCCCCCTGGTCTGAGCAGAATTCACCCGGTGAGGCGGCAACGATCGCTAAAAGATGCGACCAACCGCTCTCCTATTCTTTCTCGTTGTGGACGGTTTGGGGACCCACTGCACATGCGCCAGTTAGCCCATATTAAGTCAATGGTAAAGATTGCTGCGCCCGCGAGAGGACACGTGACAAGTACGTCGACGATTCGGCCGTGTTAAAAGTAAAATAAAACATTATTAAACACAGATTACACACAGCACTTAGTCCATATGGTGTTTATAGATCGTTTAGTTCACTTTTTATGTTTTTTTAAATATATTTTGTGATTCCTATCTTCTTCCTCTCCTTCCTGTGAGTGGTGGGGCGGCGCCCTAGCGCCCCCTATGGACGAGCCGCCACTGCAACGTACCGGGGATTTTTTGAGCAGAGAGGACAGATGATGCTGATTATTGATGCGCACCGGGCAGCTGCGCACGGCCACAGTAACATTCTCAAAGTGGCGCCACCAAAAATATAATTAACATGATGCGATCGTTCATCATGTCCGTTCATATAATCTGGTACTTCTGTCTTTTAATCGTATCATTTATTCGTGTCTGACGCGCTCCGCAGCAGAGCGCTTCACCTGTGCTCAGGTGATTTCACCTCACCTGCGCCGCCGC
>SSNS01000309.1:170673-185673 GCA_006937985.1 Aphyosemion australe | reverse complement strand
TAGCTGCTCTCCACCAGTCCGTGGATTGGGGGTGGGGGGTAGTGTGACCGGATTCAAACTTGCCAGATGTTAGACAGAGACTACTTAGTGTGGGATAATGTGAAATTCCAATTCAACAAAAATTTGTATAAAAAGAAATTCTTTTCTGCCGTTCAGCTCTAACATCACTGTTAAAGCCACAATGTGTAATATTTTTACCTGTTTACTACCAAATTCTGTGTATCCAGTGCACAAACTTGTCCCTTTTCATTAATATTTCTCACCAACATCAATTCTAAATATTCCTCTCAGCTTCAAATTTTACATTTTTAATACATAAATTGTGGTCGACGCTCCATGGTCATCCTCCATCTTGAAAGACGGTAGCTATTTAGGGACATGTGAGCTCTGAGTTACGCGTTTGCACTATGACTGTAACCTGAAAGAAACAGCAGAGGGCAGCAGTGCGCCGTGGAAGCATGGCGTCTGACAATGCAACTAAGAAGAGACGAGACTAGCTGTTACACTGTTGCTGGACTTTGTTAGTTTGAATAACAAACAATGAAATCAAAAGACACATCAAATATGTCAGGTCTTATTGATTTCCAACACTCAGCAGCCGCATATGATGAGAACCCCGCCCGCAACAGCTAGACACCAGCATCCAAGTGTTGTTTCTGACTCACCTCAGCTGATCTTTTCTTCATAATAAAGCTCCCAATCCGGTCCCAACGTATCAGTTCCAAAGTCCTTCTTCAAGAAAGCTCCTTCTATTAAAGTCTCCTCTCTTACCGCAGCCTGCCGTGTCTCTCCCAACGGTGGTCCGCTAGCCGGTAGCCATGTTAGCATTAGTTACCGGTACTTTATTTCCACAGCGTGTCCCCGGCTCCAGCCAAACCTCATCGGCTATCCGATCGCTAAACAGCCAGTGGTTGATGTTAGCTCCATCTCGATCCTCACTGCGGCGCACACCGATCAGCTGATGGCTAACCGGCAGACTCTTGTTTACTCCGCTGCTCTGATCCACATGACACCGGACGCCACAGCTGATGCCACCCCTCCTCCGTGTGTGAATCGGTGACAGGCAGCTATGCTAGCTTCCTTCAGGACTGGTAGGTTGATACAACAGCTAACAGCAGTGTTTCCCCTAGAAATGCCGTGATGTTTGTTGACTAACCCCCAAATTCCACTATCTCCGCTCCGCTCCGCTCCGCTGCGGCACGAACTCCGCAGCAAAAACGGTTCCTTTGTAGTCAATCAGAGCTGTTCCACTACTGCGGCCGTGCGGCGCAGTGCGCCGCCCGCCGTTCCGCCATCCGGCAAAAATAGATTCGATCCTATTTTTGCCGGACGCCGGAGAGCCTCCGCAGTCAATCTACAGAAATCACAACCGCCCAACAGGAAAGTGAGCAAGCACAACTTCCGTTTTTTCACAATAAATCTATAAACAAAAGCGTTTTTTTGTTTCATATGTACAGGTATTTTTATCTAATGACTATTACATGTATACACATTCGTCTCAAAACATTTTTTACGTGTTTACACATTTGAAGACCGTGTTAAAAATATTTTAATCACAGAATGATTTGTTTGGATCTAACTTCCGCATTTATTGCTCGGACTGTATCGCGAGATCTGGAAACTCCCGCGCATGCCTGTTTGCGCACCTCAGGTCTCCGCACCGGGGCGGAGCCGTTGTAGAGCGGGTATAGTGTGAATTGAGTTCGGAAGCGAGCGGCGGCGGAGAGCGGGGGCGGATCGGAGCGGAGCGGAGCGGAGATAGTGGAATTTCGGGGTAAGGGGGGTGTAGGATAGCGCCGCCTCGTCGCGCGGGGGGAGGGGGTGCGCGCGCATCGTCTCCGCGGGGGGGGTGGGGGTGGGTGCGCGCGCATCGTCTTGTCGGGGGATGGGGAGGGGGGGCTACGTGTGGCATTATGCATTAAGACTGAACACTCATTAAAAAATGTTTTTTACCCGCTTGAGTAGTTATATGCTTTGTGTGGGTTAGGCTACAGAGACTGGAAATAAATCAATCTCATGCTTTTTTATAAAAAAACGAACCAGATAGCTGGAGTGAACGCTGGAGTTGTTGCCTTTTTGAGTGGGCCACCGTAGCTGCAATACTTACTCGAAACTGCATGGCGCTAAAGAGTCGCAGTTTTTACCATGATTTCTATGAATATCACTGATAGGGCCTTTAAATATACATAAAATTATTACTATTATCATATTTCATGTCTGTTTGAATTTAACTTGAACAGCAAAAGCTTTCAGACTATTTTTAAGTTCACACAGGCTCAGGTTCTTTGGACCTTCTACAGTGGCTCTGAATAACTTTAGCTAAAAGGATTTTAAACCATCAACTCATTTTTAAAAATTTAAATAAAATACAATAAAACACACAGGTTTAAGCAGCTTTTCAGATTTTTCATTGAATAATTGATCTGAATTTCCACAACAAAGTACCAGTAATATTTAGATCCATTTATGTTTATTTTAAATTAATTTTCCACTGCTATCAACATCCCATTTAAAATAACCATACTCTTACAAATTTTCTTCTTCATAATTTAGAAACAAAATGATATTTATTCTAAAATGTCAACAAATCTCTAATAGTAAATTTTTAGGGAAGAGAAAAAAACATCATTGACTTTAATCTCTGAAAAAAGTCAGAACTAATCTTAGAATTCTAACTTTTTCCTCAAAATTTTGAGACTAAGTCATCAAATTAAATCCTCTCAGCATCTCTGTGACGTTAGTTTGAGACAACACAACCCCAGCACCTCATCTGTGTTATCATCTGTGGGTTTTAGCATGAACCTGAACAATTACGGGGACACCTGCTTTTCACCAACATGTTTATGACTCTCAGACTTTCTGCATGGTTTCATATCGGACTCGTCCCCCTGACACGGAGAAATGATCCTGAGAAACATCACAAAGACTCTGTCAGAGCGTCTCTGAACAGCCACAAGTCTTTATTCCTACAGCATGTTCTGCTGCTCGTCTCACCTGCACCTGCCGTGCTCACGGACGTTTCTTTTTGTTTTGATGGATCGTGAGCACACCTGCGTTAAAGCTCCGCCTCCTGTTTTGACAGCCACGGCTTTCTCCACAGTTTATGCGAGATTTAAACTCAAAACGAGAGACTGTTAATAATGCGGGACAGAGTCTCAATTTGCGGGAGGAGTGAAAAGCAATGAAAATACAGGAGTCCCGCACAAAGCTGAACAACTGGTCACCCTACCCTCCGGCGTACGTCGGCGCGGACCGGAGTGCCGGGGAGGGAGGAGGGGGAGTGGGGTTCAAGAGTTGGGGTTGCTGAGCCGTTGCTGGGCCCAATCTTTCCGTTGCTATAGCAACCCCTAGCCACCGCCTGGCGCCGCCCATGGCTTTGACTGAAAATATATCCTGTGAAAATGATGGGACGTAGAGTTCCTCCTTCAACCTTATCTCCACATACTGGCCTCTACTGTTCTTCATGCACACTTTAGCGGTGCCTTTCTTTAACGCAATCCCGCTGGCCCGCTCACCATCAGCCAACTCCAGGATATGGCTCTGCGGTGTGAAGTTTGGATCAAACTCCTCGAAAATGCCACCATCAGTGATGATATGCTTCGTTGCTCCTGAGTCGACCATGAGGCCCTTTGTCTTCACAAAGCTGCCCGGAACGTCATCCAGCCGCACCTTGAAAGCAAATGTGTGGTCCTCGTCGTCCACCGCTTGCTTCACCTTGTCCCGCTTTCTCCGTCGACAGTGTGCGTCTTTGTGCGTGGCGCTCTTACAGAAACCGCACCATTGTCTCAGCTCTCGGCGCTCCCCGGCTGATGTGCATTCCGCAGCTTTGTGGCCTTTTTGTCCACAGGAGTAACAGGTGAGTCTCGTACTCCAGGTGTCTCTACCCGTCACCTTCATCACACTGTCCTCTCCTGACCCGGATGCACCAAACTTTTCTGTGCTCTCGTAGCTTCTCAGTCTTGTTTTGAAGTCTGCAAACGTTAATTTTTCATCACTCTGCGTGACGTGAACAGAAAATGGTTTGAATGCATCAGGCAGGCCTTTTAAAATCATCGCTGTCAATAAACCATCACTCAGTGTCTCTCCTGCATTACGCAGTGCCGTAATGGCTGTCTCTGCCCGGATAATATAATCTGTGACGCTTTCATTTCATTCATTCTCCAAGAGCTGAATTAGAACAGCGTAAGCTTCCTCATTTTTGCTGGAATCCTCCGCGTCTTCCTCATCATCATCTGCAGCTGGATCGTCACTCAGGATGATGGATTTTAGGCCAAGCAGGCGCAAATGCGCTAGGAATTTCATTTCCCACAGTTCATAATTCTTTTCATCTCCGTCAAAACATATTCGATTCCATCGGCCTCCAAACTCTTTACTGGGCCCATAACTGTTGGCGCAGTCATGCTGAATAAGAGTTGGAAACTGGTAACGGAGGACAAATTGACACAGAGTCGTCATTTACGTTTGGCGTGCACTCACTCTTTTCATGAATGAGCAGTCCTTTTATTTCTCACAGGTGTGTAGCTCCGCCCACAACCCGATTGCTGGTTATTCAATTTAGGAACACAAATGGAGGTAACAGATCCCAATAGTCAACAGTCAATAGTCCTGTTATTGGAACACACCCTGCGGTCCCCCTTTTTAAATAGGGGGACCACCACCCCGGTCTGCCAGTCCAGTGGAACTGCCCCCGATGTCCACGCGATATTGCAGAGCCGCGTCAACCAACACAGCCCCACAACATCTAGAGCCTTAAGGAAATCCGGGCGGATCTCATCCACCCCCGGAGCCTTTCCACCGAGGAGTTTTTTGACCACCTCAGTGACCTCGGCTCCAGAGATTGGAGAGCCCAACCCAGAGTCCCCAGACTTTGCTTCCACCTGGAAGACGTGCCGGTGGGATTGAGGAAGTCTTCGAAGTACTCGGCCCACCGATTCACAACGTCCCGAGTCGAGGTCAGCAGCACACCCTCTCCACTGTAAACAGTGTTGGTAGTGCACTGCTTTCCCCTCCTGAGGCGCCGGATGGTGGACCAGAATCTCTTCGAAGCCGTACGGAAGTCTTGTTCCATGGTCTCACAGAACTTCTCCAATGCCCGGGTTTTTGCCTCCGCGACCACCCGAGCTGCATTCCGCTTGGACTGCCGGTACCTATCAGCTGCCTCCAGAGTCCCACAGGCCAAAAAGACCTGATAGGACTTTTTCTTCAGCTTGACAGCATCCCTAACCACTTGTGTCCACCAGCGGGTTTGGGGATTACCGCCACGACAGGCACCGACCACCCTGCGGCCACAGCTACGGTCAGCCGCCTCGACAATGGAGTCACGGAACATGGCCCATTAGGACTCAATGTCCCCTGCCTCCCCCGGGACACGTTCAAAGTTCTGTCGGAGGTGGGAATTGAAGCTCCTTCTGACAGGTGACTCTGCCAGACGTTCCCAGCAGACCCTCACAACACGTTTGGATCTGCCAGGTCTGACCGGCATTCTTCCCCCACCATCGAAGCCAACTCACCACCAGGTAGTAGTCAGTTGACAGCTCCGCCCCTCTCTTCACCCGAGTGTCCAAGACATGCGGCCGCAGATCAGATGAAACGACAACAAAATCGATCATCGACCTGCGGCCTAAGGTATCCTGGTGCCAAGAGCACATATGGACACCTTTATGCTTGAACATGGTGTTCGTTATAGACAATCCATAACGAGCACAGAAGTCCAATAACAAACCACCACTCGGATTCAGATCAGGGGGGCCGTTCCTCCCAACCACACCTCTCCAGGTCTCACTGTCGTTGCCCACGTGAGCATTGAAGTCCCCAGCAGAACGAGGGAGTCACCCGAAGGAGCGCTTTCCAGTACCCCCTCCAGGGACTCCAAAAAGGGTGGGTAGTCTGAGCTGCAGTTTGGTGCATAAGCACAAACCACAGTCAGGACCTGTCCCCCCACACGAAGACGGAGGGAGGCTACCCTCTCGCTCACCGGGGTAAACCCCAACGTACAGGCACCAAGATGGGGGGCAAGAAGTATGCCCACCCCTGCTCGGCGCCTCTCACTTTCTGGTCTTCATGTAATAAAGACACATCTGATCTACTGCCTCTTATGTCTTACTTATTTAAAGAACTGATTTTTAGTATGTTAAAATCAAAGGCAGAGTTTTAAAATGAGGATTTTTAGAGATCCAAGTTTTCTTAAATGTGTAAAATTTAAATTCCAATTTATATCTTGAATGTTATTACATATACATGTAGCTAAAACCTATTACAACATAGTTTAGAACTTTAGATTCTTGTTGAACTGCAAGAAATAAAAATGCATTCTTTTTAGTGTGTCTGACGGAGTTGACATAAATCGAGTTCTAACTCGAAAAAAGTGAATTTGTTAAAAATAAGTTTTTTATTTAGAACCTGCACCTTTACATGGTTATATAGCTTAGACTTTTCTCTACACAAATAGATAATTAAAATGAATATAGTGTATATTTTTAAAAAAAGATTTTAAAACCTGTTTTGTCCCGACTCTCAAGAATGAGTGAGTTGTGTTTTGCTCTACTTTGTGCTCTCAATGCTTACAGATAATCACGTTTACAGCTGCAGCAAAAAGTCTGAGCCATATGTCAGAGTCCTACACGCATTTTTCTAACTAACGTAGCAACATTAAAGTCATTTACTGTTTGTGAGGAGAATCTTAGCGAGCTGTAAGCACAACGCTAGCTTCAGTCAGACCTGCGTGACCATTACAACACAGCTGATGCACAGACTGCAGGGGCTGGTCAGGGCTGTTCACTCAGAGGTCTGATCTAAAATAATAATCTACATATTCCAACTATAAATCCATCTGGAACCGCTACCGGTCCTTTTGGACTCCTTAAGTCCCGCATGGCTAACAGTGTTAGCTCCGGTAAGGAAAAAATAGATCATTTGGGAAAGCTACGACACACACAGAGGTTGGATCATAAAAGATGATCCACGTATTTTAACAACAGATCATCCTGAGACCAGTAGAACCTTCGTGCCATCCTGGATTACAGCCAAAACAACAAGCCGAGTTAACAAGCTACCGCACCGAGTTAACGAGCGACAGCTGCGAGTTAACAAGGGGCCGCAGCGTCAGGAAAAGTTATTCTGGTAAGCTATAAATAAATTTTTTTCCAGAGTTATATTAATATATACACGCAGCGGTAAAACTGGGATCACATTGTTTTATTTTTCTGTAGAATATTGAATTATATTTGGACAGAATGATGAAGCTATCTCATCAGCAGAGAGGTCCCGGTTGCAGCTTCGAACACAGGAATTAAATATTCAATAAAAGTAAATAATCTGTACCGATTTTAGTTCTGAAGACGTTCATCATCATCCTCCTCCAAAATAGTTTCGCCAGTGGTGTCCATATCAGCTCACGAGTCTTCTTAGTTTAACGCAGTGGTTCTCAAATACTTTCGGTGAAGCCCCCCTAGGATACATACATTTTTTCACCCCCCCCTCCCACTGTGAAGGGGTAGGGGGTTGCACAATATTTATTGTGTACAGAAAGATTGTTTTATGGATATCTGGAATGTTAATTTCTGCTAGGAACAACAGAATTATAGATATCTGAATACACATCCAGTCTGCTTAAATGTTAAAACGGCTTTCCATACTAACGCGCTGATAGTTTGTCTGCGACTGTCGGGCGGTAGGGGAAGGTGCGGTAGAACGATCTTGATGCCAGAGCAGGGACAAGAGTGTGGTATGGTTGGGCGATTAGACAAATTATTCAACCATCTATGATTGGCTGAGCCGTTCAACGGTTATTTTTACAAGAGGTGATTTGTTTATTTATTTATTTGTCCGTGAGTAAGTGTGTTAATGATTCATGCAGGTACGCAGATATTTTACCCGTTACCACAGAATCCATTGTGGAGGTAACGTCATGGAAAGATTTCCATCAGAGCGTCTGCAGTATTCTCCGCATCTGGCAGTTTGCACAAAGCAGTGCGCAATAGGAGCTCAGAGCTCGTCTGACAGACTTGTGCACAAGAGCACAAATGTTGAGAGCTTCTAGATCTGGAAAGTGGAAACCCTTCCCTCAGAGAGTCTGGTAGACTTCTGGTTATTTCATTTGGATAAATGTTTCCTGACTTTAAAACTCTGGCTGAAGTAGAAATCATTACTCAGTACCTGCTTGGATCCAGCGTGTCAGCGGCGCTCTGAATCATCAGAACATTTTTTTTTTATTTATTCTTTATTTAACCAGGAAGGTCCCATTGAGATTAAAAACCTCATTTTCAAGGGAGTCCTGGCCAAGAGGCAGCAAAAGTTGGTTACATTTTTCAGTTACACAGACATGTTATGTACAGAATTACAGAAGGCAGTTACAACACAGGGACTCTGTCTCAAGGGCTCTCAGTCTGGTTTTAAATGTATTCAAGGAGATAAGCTCAGTTAGTTTCCAGTTTTCCTGCAGCCTGTTCCATGCAGAAGGAACAGAGTGAACAAAAGCTCTTTTGCCCAGTTCAGTGCGAGCAAATGGAACACAGAGTAACAACTGATCGTTTGCACGCAGACTGTGAGAAGTTACACTTCCCCGTGAGATTAAGTTACAGATATATTTGGGTAGTAGTCCAAGCATGGCCTTGTAAATGAAAGTGTACCAATGTGCCAACCTCCTGGTGGACAAAGAAGGCCATCCCACTCGAGAATACAATTCACAATGATGGGTCAGTGGTCTACAGTTAGTAATAAACCTCAGCGAGGCATGATAAACCACATCAATCTTACCAAGACACTGTGTTGAGGCATTCATATACAAAAGGTCTCTATAATCCAGAATAGACAGAAATGTTGCAGTAACTAGTCATTTTTTTGCCTCAAAAGAAAAACAGAGTTTATTTCGAAAAAAAAAAACCCAGTCTGAGTTTCTTCACAAGATTATCTATATGGAGCTTGAAGGAGAGGGAGTCATCGAGCCAGACACCAAGGTATTTGTACGTGTGGACCACCTCTATGATATTTCCCTGCAGAGTTGTCACTGGGGGCATACTTAGAGGTCTTTTTTTAGAGTTTGAAAACAACATTAGTTTAGTCTTGTCAGCATTGAGGACCAATTTTAACTGCAAAAGTGTTTGTTGGACCTCATTAAAAGCTTTCTGTAAGAATTCAACAGCTTTAGTGGGGGATGTTCCAAAACAGTAAATGTTGAGCGTAAAAGTGCATATTAGCATCTGAGACATTTTGTCCTATGTCATTAATATACATAATGAACAAGAGGGGTCCCAAAACTGAACCCTGTGGTACTCCCTTGTGGACACTCAAAAATTCAGGGGACAACCCATCACATTTAACGCATTGAGTTCTGTCATTCAAGTACCGGTAGTCTGTGAACCATGAGATCGCATGTTCAGACAATCCAAACAAGGAAGCTTTTGTTTTAAAACAGCATGGTCTACAGGCTTTTGACAGATCAATAATAAGTGAGGCACAGTACTGCTTTTTATTAAGAGCAACAAGAATGTCATTGATCACCTTTGTGGCTGCAGTGATGGTGCTGTGCTTTTTTCTGAAACCTGATTGCAGACTTGAGAGAAGGTCATTTGAATATAAAAAGTATTTCAATTGTTCACTTACTAGGGTCTCTAGAGTTTTTGCCAGGACACACAGATTAGATATTGGTCTGTAATTTGTTAACAGAGCTGGGTCACCACCTTTTAGGGCAGCAGTAGCTCAGGAGGTAGAGCGGATTGTCCAGTAATCAGAAGGTTGCAGGTTCGATCCCAGCTCCGTCCAGAGAATGCTGCTGTGTGTCCTTGGGCAAGACACTTAACCCACCTTGCCTGCTGGTGGTGGTCAGATGGACTGGTGGCGCCAGTGCTCAGCAGCCTCGCCTCTGTCAGTGCGCCCCAGGGCAGCTGTGGCTACATCGTAGCTCATCCCCACCAGCATGTGAATGGATGAATGACTGATTGTGTTTTGAAGCACCTTGGAGGGCTGTAGAACCCTAAGAAGGCACTATACAAATACAGGCCATTTACCTTTTAGTAAAGGAGTCACAAAAGCAGACTTCCAAACTGATGGTATTTGTTTGTTTTTGATAGAAAGGTTAAAAAGAACTGTAAGAAGTTCTGCAATGAAATCAGCAGCCTTTTTCAAAAAATAGGGTTCTATCATGTCTGGGCCAGAGGGTTTTCTGGGATCCAGAGTTCTAATAATTTTATGCACTTCCTCTACAGTAAACGGAACAAAGTTGAAAGAAGCACCAGGGATCATTTGGGAATGTGTGCAGGGGGACACAGAGGGTGTTCCAGTAGAAGTAGACACTGAACCAGATGAGATAAAATGCTTGTTAAAACAGTTTAAAACCTCAGTTTTATCATGCACTGGGACAGAGTCATTTATGACAAATTTTGGAAGAGCATGAGAAGTTAAGTTGACAGATAAAGACTTAATCACTTTCCAAATTTTCTGTGGATTATTTAGGTTCTCAGTTGTGATAGATAAGTAATAGTCTGATTTGGCCTTTTTTGATGAGAGAAGTACATTTATTTCTTAGTTGCCTAAAGATAACCCAATCAGAGGGAAGATTTCCTTTTCTGGCTTTGGCCCATGCCACATTACACTGATGGATAATATTTGACAGCTCGGGGGTGAACCAGGGATTTTCTCGTCCTTTGATTCTGAGTTTCCTGAAGGGGGCGTGCTTATTTACAATTTCCATGAAAGTCTCTTTGAAGAATGCCCATGCTAGCTCGACATCTGGTAACAAATCTATTTGCCCCCAATTAACCAAGGACAAATCCTTATGAAAAGCTTGTTCACTGAATTGTTTAAAATTTCTCTTGCAGATGATGCGTGATTTGGATTTAGGCATTTTAGTGCTCCTGCAAGTGGCAACAACACAATGATCACTCAAGTCATTGCAGAAAACACCTATTGATGAGAATTTATGAGGGACATTTGTTAAAATTAAATCAATCAAGGTGGACTTATCAGGATTCTTAAGATTGGGTCTTGTGGGTTGGTTGACCAACTGGTTGAGATTAATGGAGTCACAGAAGCTTTTGAATTCATCTGAAACTGCATTTTGCCAGTCCCAGTTGAAATCACCAGCCAGTAGGAGTTCATTATAGTTTAATTTGAGGCAGCAGTAGCTCAGGAGGTAGAGCGGGTTGTCCAGCAATCGGAAGGTTGCAGGTTCAATCCTGGCTCCGGCCAGAGAATGCTGCTGTGTGTCCTTGGGCAAGACACTTAACCCACCTTGCCTACTGGTGGTGGTCAGAGGGACTGGTGGCGCCAGTGCTCAGCAGCCTCGCCTCTGTCAGTGTGCCCCAGGGCAACTGTATCTACACCAGTGTGTGAATGGGTGGATGACTGATTGTGTTGTGAAGTGCCTTGGGGGCTTGTAGAACCCTAAGAAGGCACTATACAAATACAGGCCATTTACCATTTACCATTTGGACAGGAGATGTTTTAAGGATAATGCCTCCTTGGAAGCTGATGGAGGCCTATAGCACCCAGCAACAGTTATAGAAATTGATTTGGCAATTTCCACATTTAAAGCCAAAAACTCCATTTGTTTACAGATAGACTCAGACAAGACTATTGATGCATTCAACCTTAATCTAACATAAATAGCTACGCCCCCACCTTTGTTTGGCCGGTCTGTGCGATAAACATTGTATCCAGCTATGTTAATGTCCTCATTAGTTATGGATTTACTCGGCCACGTTTCAGAAATGATTACGATGTCTGCAACTGTTGATTTAATCCAGATTCTGACCATGTCTATCTTTGGTAATAAACTGCGAATGTTCAGATGAACGATTTTGAGACCAGACAATTGTTGGAAATCAGCAGGAGTTTGTGTACATTGCAGCTCAGGTCCAGGGTTTGGTTGCACATTTCCAGATAATAGTTAAAGTAAGACAATCATCAATCTGTGTTTCACTTGACATTTAGGGGTAGTCATAACATATGTTGAATCCATGCGGTGAGTTTTGTGTAGTGAGAGAGTAAGATTGTGTAAAGCAAGAAAAGGTTTGAGTTTGGGTACTTCTCCAGGCAGGTTTGACCACAAGTTAAAGATCAGAGCAAGGTGAGTTGGTCTAGTTTCAGTATCCTCAGCTAAGTGAGAGTTAGTGCCGCGATAATAAGTATCCCTCATTCTGAGCATATTAATATTCACCAAGGGGACACAACATGGTCCCAAGTCCAAAACAGCCAGGATAAACAATGAGGTTACGAAAAACATTATAATCTTTATCTTACAAAACACAGGGTCAGCAGAGTAATGTTTTTGAGCAATAAATAAACAGGAATTGGTTCCCAGGGAGGTGTTGAAGGCTCTGTCAGTTCTGGGGGTTGCAGAAGGGCTGAGCTGGGTTTAGGTGTGAGATCCAGTAAGAGTCCTTTGTGTGATGAATCCTCTTCGGCTTTTACGTCCACTCGAGGCAAACAATCTTCAGTCTCCTATCTTACAAAGCATCAACTCAGCAGATTAATGCTTGTGAGTGGTTCAGCAATTAATCCAGGTTACAGTAAAGGTGTTGAAGGCTCTGTCTCCAGGAGGTGCTGCATTTAGCACCTACTTGGCAACAAGATAAGCCACGCAGCCAAGATCCAGGTACTGAAAACAGGCCCAGCCAGAAAGTCAAAGCAGAACCAGGCTTTGTGACTGTAGCCGGGCCAAGTAATGGAAGACACAGAAGAACCAGGATCCAGGCAGGCGCAGCAGACACAAGCCAACTTGACTGGACTAGCAATCCAGTCCGAAGATGATGGAAAGCCAGTTTAGGCTGTCAGAAACAGATAAAGCCAGGCAGAGACCAGCAGAATTCCAGGAAGGGCTAGACAGAAACCCGCAGGACCACAGCCAAAAATGGTGAAGGGCTCTTACCAGGCCAGTGAAGGTCCGAGCCACAGACAGAGGAAGGTCAGGTCAAGGCGAGAAGGATCCAGGCTGAATATCGTCGAAGTTTGTTGGTTGCTGTAGTTTGTGAGAAGTTTTGGATCAGCCACTCCACACAGCATTCCCTTTGTTCTCTAGGAATGTGGTCAAACAGGATCTATCTCAGGATACAGGCCGCAGTGTCTTCGCAGCAAGGTTGAAGTTGAGAAATAATCCAGGACCATCTGTCAAATTCCATTTGTCAAAAAACTTCCCAAAAACAAAGAGAGTGTTACTTATATCATCTGCTTCAAAGTTTTCACAAAATTGAAAGAAAATATTAACTATAAGATCAGACAAATACAAAAACGTAAAACAGTCAGGAGCTGACACACACAACAGACTAGTAGGGCTGCCATCTTGGACATGATAGTGCCATTTAAACAGCCATGAGCCATGAAGTCCTTTGAGTTGCCTTCAAGTAGGAAATGCGCTGTATAAATAAAACTGCCTTGCCTTGCCATGAGTCTGTCTGAGGCAAAAGTCCAGAACCTCGTTAGTCTCTTCAGCAAGCTCCATAGAGACACTTGATTACGCACAAGCAGGTGACCGGTTCAGGTTTACGCCGAAGCAGAAAGAATGTGCGTTCAGGCCACAGCAGGTGAAATGTTGATAAATGTTTAATTGCATTGTTTCTATGTTACTGTTTCTATGTTACTGGGGCACTCTGGTCAGCTTGTGTGGACTAAATATTAATTAAAATGAATGGATATTTAACAGTTTTATTGAATGTTTATGGGATTGAATGTTTGGGATTGTCTGAACATGCGATCTCATGGTTCACAGATTACTTGAAGGACAGAACTCAATGTGTTAAATGTGATGGGTTTATTACCCGTCAACCCTTGATGGTCTGAGGGTAATTGATTGTTGTCGCCTCAACGTGTGATGCTGTAGCAGAGAAAGGATGAGACACACACGTTGAGCTTCTATTAGCATTCAACATGAAGGTTTATTCTCCTTCTGTGTACTACACATATCTGAATAAACATACAATTACTCTCAATGAGTTGATCATCGTACAAAATCTTTTCCAGATGGCTTTCAAATAAAACCAAAATAAGTTAAATCTAATCCTTACACTCTCGTATTCTCAAAAATAACAAAAAAAATATATTTACTTTTAGCTCTTTTAACAGTTTTTACAGTGTTATTCTGAACTTATGAAATGTACATCAATATTTAAGCATTTTAACCTCTGTCTCGATAGTTTTAAACAAATACAACAATGTTTATCTTTTACTAGAGGATAACAGGAACACCGTGTAATGTTTCTTTAGGAACTTTACTCAAAAGCAGTTTTTACTCCCTCTTTTACATCACATTACAATACATCCTAACTTTTGGCATTAAACCATAAAATAAACATTTATCTTGTAACAAATACTGACCAACTAATGTCCTTTAGTATGAAAAACGAACACAAACGTGCAAAGTAAGAGTTTTCACAGTAACTTCCAGTTTTTCAGTTGTTCCACAGTTAGCTTTACATCTCTAAACAAAGTCCGCTAGCATTAGCATGAGTTAGCATACAGCAAAAAGCCCCGTTTTCTACCAAATACTCATTAGAAACCGTACCATTTGACACACCAGTTGACTCCCGATTATATAATCTATTCAACTCTTTTAAATCATCATCGTTTTTATGTCAAATTACACATTTACTGACCTGTAGCAGAGAAAGGATGAGACACACACGTTGAGCTTCTATTAGCATTCAACATGAAGGTTTATTCTCCTTCTGTGTACTCATTACCGTACTCTATGCCACCAAAACGACGGGTGCTTCCCCCTAGCGGTTGGATGTGGAATTGCCATAAACAACTGAAATGACACTATGGACTTATAAAACAGAAATTACAAATATAAGCACAAAAAAATAATGATGGGGTACCTATTTCTCTCTTTTTTTCTTAACTAATGCTTTTATTATTTATAGCTTGCTTTTCACCCCACTACAGGTTGACCTCTGAATTTTTGAGTATCCACAAGGGAGTACCACAGGGTTCGGTTTTGGGACCCCTCTTGTTCATTATGTACACTGCTCACAAAAATTAAAGGAACACTTTTTTTATTGGGCTTGG
>SSNS01000309.1:116035-170596 GCA_006937985.1 Aphyosemion australe | reverse complement strand
AAAGCAGTTTTTACTCCCTCTTTTACATCACATTACAATACATCCTAACTTTTGGCATTAAACCATAAAATAAACATTTATCTTGTAACAAATACTGACCAACTAATGTCCTTTAGTATGAAAAACGAACACAAACGTGCAAAGTAAGAGTTTTCACAGTAACTTCCAGTTTTTCAGTTGTTCCACAGTTAGCTTTACATCTCTAAACAAAGTCCGCTAGCATTAGCATGAGTTAGCATACAGCAAAAAGCCCCGTTTTCTACCAAATACTCATTAGAAACCGTACCATTTGACACACCAGTTGACTCCCGATTATATAATCTATTCAACTCTTTTAAATCATCATCGTTTTTATGTCAAATTACACATTTACTGACCTGTAGCAGAGAAAGGATGAGACACACACGTTGAGCTTCTATTAGCATTCAACATGAAGGTTTATTCTCCTTCTGTGTACTCATTACCGTACTCTATGCCACCAAAACGACGGGTGCTTCCCCCTAGCGGTTGGATGTGGAATTGCCATAAACAACTGAAATGACACTATGGACTTATAAAACAGAAATTACAAATATAAGCACAAAAAAATAATGATGGGGTACCTATTTCTCTCTTTTTTTCTTAACTAATGCTTTTATTATTTATAGCTTGCTTTTCACCCCACTACACTCTCCCTCACTTTAAATAATGTCTCCCGACATTAGCAATGACTTATGTGAAATTTACCAAATGGGTGTGTATAAACTTGGCTGGTACAAACTAGGATACGGAATGTAGGGAAATGGCAGTAAACCAGGTGTTATTGCTAGAGGTTGGCTACAAAGTAGTGGGTTCACACCTGCATTCCAACAGCTGTACGAAGGCTGACCAAGTGTCTCATATGTAAATCTTTCTGTTGGTCTCCCCCTTCTCTGTGATCTCCTGACATCCCTTTCTCTACCATCTTCTCCCTCCATCTCATTCATCTGATCCTGACCTCTCTTATGTTGTTCTGGTCTGCCTTCATCCTCAGCAACATTTCTTCCTCTGGCCATGATTTCTCCTCCAGCAGGACAAAATGTTTCAGCTGTTGCACGCAGATTAGTTGGACCTTCCAGGTTCTGTGTTGTCAAAAGAGGTCTGTCTTGTTCAGGATTTGGATGACTGTTAGCTGGGATTTGTTGTGGGTTTGCAAATCCATAACATGGAATCCTGCTCCTGAGGTTATGATGGTACGTATACTCCTCTTCATCATCAGAGTTATCCATCTCAGTTTGATTCTCATTCCTTTCAGTTTGTCTCTTTCTTTCCGGTTTTGTCTGTCCTCTCACAGGAAGTTCTTCCTCCAGCGGCAAGTCATTTACAGGCAGCAACAGATTCCTATGAAGCACCCGCATGGTTTTACAACCCCTTTCTCGTTGTACTTTATAAACAGGTCCATCCCCCACTCTTTCAATCACACGGTACACTGCTTGCTCCCAGTAAGAGCGGAGTTTTCCTGGACCTCCCCTTTCCGAGAGGTTTTTAACAAGCACTCTATCACCTGCCTGGAGAGTAGCACCTTTGACACGTCTGTCATACTGCTTTTTGCCTTTTGCCGAGGACTGTTGACTGTTGTTGGCAGCTATTTGATAAGCCACACGCATCCTATCAGACCACTTTTGCACAAAAGTCTGATGGTTGTGTTCTTCAGTTTCTTTTCTGATGTCAAACAGCAAATCGATTGGTAGTCGTGGTGACCGGCCATACAAAAGGAAGAAAGGGGAATATCCTGTCGCTTCGTGCCTCGTGCAGTTGTAGGCATGCACGATCTGCGGCAGATGATCTTTCCATTCACACTTTTTCTCCTCTTGTAAGGTGCGTAACATCTGTAAAAGAGTGTGATTCAAACGCTCCACTGGATTGCACTGCGGATGATAAGGAGTGGTGCGGGAATGAGCGATTCCTGAGAGGTGTTGTAATCTTTGGAACAAGCTATTCTCGAACTCACGTCCTTGATCATGATGGAGCTTCTCCGGGTACCCAAAACGAGGGATAAAATCTTGGAAGATCTTTTCCGCTGCTGTTTTTCCGGATTTGTTTTTTGTTGGGTACGCTTGTGCAAAGCGAGTGAAGTGGTCTACAATGACTAGAATATATTCGTACCCTCCCTTGCTTGGCTCCAAATGCAAATAATCAATTGAGACCAACTCAAATGGTACACTAGTTGTGATGGATCCCATTGGAGCTCTCTGTGGAACATTGGGGTGTTTTTGTTTGATGCACTGGCATTTCTTGGTTATGTAATCATCAATGTCTTGCTGCATGTTCGGCCAATAAAAGCGTTCACGGGCCAGATGAGTGACCTTGTCTGGACCCACATGGCCCATGTCATCATGCAAGCTCTTTAACACCAGTGGTCTGAGTTGTTCTGGGAGTACTAGCTGTTTGTTCAGTTCTGTTTTCCGGAAAAGTAGTCCGTTTTCCACAACTAACTTGTTCCACTCGTACAGCAGTCTCCTCGTTTGTTTACACATGGTTCTTTTGTCCTTTTCATTTGGGTTCCAGTCTCTTTGTTTTAATGACACAATCTCTTTAATTGCTGTATCCTCTTGTTGTGCTGCTTTGATGTCCTTGGGCACAATAGTCAAAACTCCATCAGGTAGGTCAGCATTTTCATTGTCATCTACAAGTTGTAATGCCACAATCCAAGGAACATCATTGTCCTGTGTCGCTTTGTTGCCTTGCCACACGGCAGACACGACCTCAGGTGACACTGTTTCTGTGTGATCTTTCATATGCTGTTCAAGACCCACTGGACATCGGGACAACAAATCAGCATCTCCATTCCTTTTCCCCGGTCTATACTTGATGTCGAAATGGAAGTCAGCCAACTCCCCAACCCACCTATGACCCACAGCATTTAACCTGGTGGAAGTCAACACATAGGTCAAGGGGTTGTTATCAGTATAGACGGTGAATGTTGGTGCATAATACAGATAGTCCCGAAATTTGTCACAGATGGCCCACTTGAGTGCCAGAAACTCAAGTTTACCCGAGTGTAGATGATAGTTCCTCTCGGCTGGTGTTAAAGTCCTGGATCCGTAGCCGATGACACGTAAATTTATTGTTTTGGCACTGATATAAAACTGCTCCGAGCCCTTCATTTGACGCATCAGTGTGCAGTACAAATGGGCAATCAAAGTTAGGATATGCTAAAATGGGAGGACTGGTCAGCATCTCCACAAGTTTGCATAATACACTCTGATGTTCATCTGTCCATGTCACAGGTGTTCGAGACGGGAGTTGTCCTGTTCTTTCCTTGATATTTTGGTTTTTATCTTTGGCAACCTGGGGTCTGTTGGTGTTAGCCGAGCTCTGAAGAAGTTCAAACAAGGGTTTAGCCAGTCGAGAGAAATCCTGGATAAAGGATCGATAGTAACTAAGAAAACCTAGTAGTGTCCGGACTTCTCCAACTGTGCGAGGCTTCTTGTCCTTCAAAGCTATTACTGCTTCCAAATCTTTAGGGTCAATCTGAACACCTTCTCCTGAAACCATTCGCCCAAGGTAGCGAATTTGCTGTTTGAAAATCTCACATTTGCCTGGACGAAGTTTAATGCCATGTTGTCGCATCCTGCAGAAAACTTGTCTCAAATGGTCCACATGTTCCTCAAATGTTTTTGAATAACAGAGGACATCATCCAAATAAGGCACACAGCACTCATCCCTGATGCCTTCTAACACACCCTCCATGCACCTCTGGAATGCAGCTGGTGCATTAGTAAGCCCGAATGGTATCCTTACCCATTCGTAAAGACCCCAGGGTGTGCTGAATGCTGTTAGATGCCTCGACTCATCACTCATAAAACCTTGGTGGTAAGCGCTTCCCTGGTCCAAGATTGAGAACCATGAATTTCCTGCAAGACTGTCCAGCAGATCCTGAATGCGCGGCAGTGGGTGGCGATCAGGAGTGGTTTTTCGGTTGAGCTCACGAAAGTCAACACAAAGACGCAAGCTTTGGTCTTTTTTTCGCACACAGACAACCGGCGAAGAATAAGCTGAAACAGACTTCCTGACCCATCCTCTGTCTAGCAGGTTGGAAATATAATCCTTGACTTCTTGATATAGTGGTCGGGGAATGGAATTGTAGTGTTTTTGGACAGGAGTTTTGTCAGTGGTGGTGATCTGAAGTTGTAAACCAGGGATGCATCCAATGTCTCCTTCTTCACGTGCAAACACATCGGATTCTTCGTAGAGCATTTGTCGTACTACTTCCTGTTCATGTTCAGAAAGGTGATCCAAGTTTACATTCGGATGCCATTTTTCTTGTGAGTAGGCAGGTGTCTGAGTTCTTTGTCCACTACGATTTTCATCGTTCAGCAAGCTCACGTGAGTGGTGCACAAAAGTGGGTCAGTCTGTTCATTGCTTTGTTTGTGAAATGATGGAGAGATGTTTACAGGTTTACTTTCATCTATCTCTACAATGAATCCTAAAACTGTTCTTGGAGGTAAGAAAATGTTATGGTTGGTTGAATTCTGGACTGGAATTCGCACCACTTTAGAAGCTCCAGCAGACACTGTGACAATGGCAGGAAATAATTCTAACCCATCTGGCACGATGCATTGTATGTCCGGTTCAAACAACATTACTCCTCCTTCAGGGAAAGTTCTAACGCGACATTTCACTTCACATATGTGACCACTGTGAACCTCGAGACCCTTCTTTCCCACTCTCACTACAGGACTTTTTGACTCTTCTTGTGGTGGCATGGTACAGACTACAGAGACTAGAGTTTCCACACTACTTTTCTGAATACTCAAAGCTTCTGTCAGTAAGTCTACCAGATTAATGTTGTCTGTCTGATCAGTGTTTCCCATTATAATCTCTTGGATTACATTAAAACCTAGCAAAGGGCTGCTCACCTTCTCTCGGCTTACAAGTAATGGGACATAGAGGGTGACAGAACCATATCTGATGCTTGTGATCTCAAGCAGGACCTCTATCCATCCATCAAATGGCACCTCTGTTCCATTAGCCGCAGTTACTTTGAGAGGATGCTCAGCTAGTAGGCTTTCAAGTGGTTGGATTGTTACATTAGGCAAAGCTCTCTGTACCCATGACTTTTCGACAATACTAACTTGTGCCCCACTGTCCAGCAGCATCTGCAGTTTTACCCCGTTTAGTTGGCATGTCACAGTGCATTTGCCACCAATAAGTTGTGCAACATGTTTCTTCTTAGTAGTGTTGTTGTGTTGGATGGGTGTGTTAGATGTGTTAGATGATGGTATGTTTCTCTGAGGATGTGGTTTTTCAGTACTAAGGGACTCTGCAGTCTCTCTGGTCACTGGTGGTCCCTCCCCAGTGGCCTCACCCAGTTTCCCGACCGGTTGCTTGTTGTCAGACAGCCAATAGCTCTGTGTC
Source organism: Aphyosemion australe (assembly GCA_006937985.1). Classification (NCBI taxonomy): domain Eukaryota; kingdom Metazoa; phylum Chordata; class Actinopteri; order Cyprinodontiformes; family Nothobranchiidae; genus Aphyosemion; species Aphyosemion australe. Next base: position 165,216 of record SSNS01000309.1, on the reverse strand, counting down.
CCTCTTGCCCACACTTGAAACAGTGAGAGCAGTTATTGTTTCCTTGGGAGACACACTGTTGACACCTTTGTTTAACTTCTGATTTGGCTGGCTGTTTTTGATGTAGAAAATGTGTGTGATTGTCTTGATGTGGAGAATGTGTGTGGATGTTTTCAGTGACTGTACTAACCATGGGTGTTAATGCTTTTTCTAGGCTCTTGGTCAGTGATGAAACCTGTGCTGTCAGCTCCTGGATGGCAGTACGATTAGCCTGAACTTCTGCCTGCATCTGCACTGCATTCTGACTCTTCTTATCAACCTGTACTGCACCGACACTGGCTGCTTTTGATCTATTAGTCTGACCCAATCTGTTTTGTCTCTCGGTGTCTTCACTTACTGCCTTGGTTATTACTTCTAAAATAAAGTCATCAGTAACTTTCTCATCTGCAATGTGGGGTTTAATGTCTCGTCTGATGTATGTGTATCTCTCATGTATCCCCTGGTACAGTGAATGCAGGAATACTCCCTGAACTAGTTTCTTGTCATACTGGAAACCTGTGCTTACTTTAGAAGCAAACAATACACGCTGTTTTAACCCCATCAGTCTATACATAAACTGTTGTGGGCTTTCTTTGTCATATTGTTTTGCATTGCTCAGTTCCTGAAATAATTCAGTGCTGCTCTTATCTTTAAGATGTGCTCTAAGAAAGCGCTTCAGTTCAGCAACCGTTAGACTGTCTTTGGTGGTAAGCATGTCTTTGAATGTACCAGGTTTAATGATTCTGAGCACTGTTCTAATAACCTCAGCCTCGGTGAAACCTTCACTTAATCCTTCATCCATTTGTTTACACACACAGTTAAAACTCACATCAGAATCAGAATCTGAGATTTGACCACCATGAATCCGAAATTCTCTACGCGGAAGTAATGCAGCAACATCTGTCAGTTTGACCAACCCAGTTACCTGATCAGCAACCACTGGTGTTGTCACTGTCTTGCTCATCACTGATGCTGCTACAATCTGTTCAGTCTCAGACACTGCGGCAACTTCTTCTTCTCCTGAATCATGCTGGTTCTCGGCTTCCTGGGACGGCTGCAGTTCATCAATGAGGTCACGAAACACCAGCAGGCGAGACATTCCTTGGTCCTCCAGGCTCCTCAGTTGTTTACTTCTCAAAAAGTCAACAATGAAGTCAAAGAGTTCCAACGCGGTCGAATCCTCCCCTGGCATCTCTTCTTCCACCTCATCCTTGCAGGAACCGGCTAGCCAATAAAGCAGATCTCTTCTGGCATCCTCAATCAGTTGGCGAAGCTGCTGTTGGATTTCCCACCGTAGCTCATGTAATGTAGCCATCTCTGGAAAACTGAAGTCTTGCACTTAGATCATCAACTCACAAAACAGGATATCCAAATCCCTTGGTTCTTTACTCGATAGCACCAGTCCAGCAGGAGGCGCTATCCCGGACGAGCCCCCAAATTTATTACCCGTCAACCCTTGATGGTCTGAGGGTAATTGATTGTTGTCGCCTCAACGTGTGATGCTGTAGCAGAGAAAGGATGAGACACACACGTTGAGCTTCTATTAGCATTCAACATGAAGGTTTATTCTCCTTCTGTGTACTCATTACCGTACTCTATGCCACCAAAACGACGGGTGCTTCCCCCTAGCGGTTGGATGTGGAATTGCCATAAACAACTGAAATGACACTATGGACTTATAAAACAGAAATTACAAATATAAGCACAAAAAAATAATGATGGGGTACCTATTTCTCTCTTTTTTTCTTAACTAATGCTTTTATTATTTATAGCTTGCTTTTCACCCCACTACAGGTTGACCTCTGAATTTTTGAGTATCCACAAGGGAGTACCACAGGGTTCGGTTTTGGGACCCCTCTTGTTCATTATGTACACTGCTCACAAAAATTAAAGGAACACTTTTTTTATTGGGCTTGGCATGAAATCAATTAAACCTGTCTGATAATTTTCTGGTTGATTAAGCAGCTGAGGGCATTGTTAATCACTTTCAGCTGTATTGGTGTGCATGGACTGAACGACAGGTGCACTAAAGTGGCAACAATTACAAAACCCTCAAAACAGGACTGGTTTAACGTGGAGGTCATTTCAAGTTTCTCCCTCTTGATCTTTTTTGGCTGGTTTTCCACTCGTGCTAGTTTTGGCTTGAGTAATTATCTCTACTGGCAGTATGAGGCGATTCCTTATCCCTACAGAAGCTGCACAGGTTGTCCAACTTCTCCAGGATGGCACATCCACACGTGCTGCAGCAAGAAGGTTTAATGTGTCTCCCAGCACAATCTCCAGAACATGGAGGAGATTTCAGGAGACTGGCAGTTATTCTCGGAGAGCTGGACAGGGCCGTAGAAGGTCCACAACCCATCAGCAGGACCGATACCTGCTCCGTTGTGCAAGGCGGAACAGGCTGAGCACTGCTCGTGCCCTACAGAATGACCTCCAGAGGGCCACTGGTGTGAATGTCTCTACCCAAACAATCAGGAACAGACTTCATGAAGATGGCCTGAGGGCCCGACGTCCTGTAGTGGGCCCTGTGCTCACTGCCCAGCACCGTAGAGCTCGTCTGGCATTTGCTCAAGAACACGCCACTGGCGCCCTGTACTTTTTACAGACGAGAGCAGGTTCACCCTGAGCACCTGTGATAGACGTGAAAGAGTCTGGAGATGACAAGGAGAACGTTATGCTGCCTGCAACGTCGTTCAACATGACAGGTTTGGTGGTGGGTCAGTGATGGTCTGGGGAGGCATATCCATTACGGGACGCAAAGACCTCTACTGCCTAGGAAATGGTGCTCTGACTGCCATAAGGTATCCAGATGAAATCATTGAACCCTTTGTCAGACCCTACGCTCTGTCTCTTATACNTTTGAGTAAAACCAATTGAGTCTAAGATATTACTAAAGGCTACGTTGAGAGGATCACTTTCAATGTCAACATGAATGTTAAAATCCCCCGCCACAATGACCTTATCAGTATTTAACACCAAATCAGACAAGAAATCTGAGATCTGATCCAAAAATTGAGAGTAGGGGCCTGGTGGACGATACAAGACTACAAACAAAAGTGGTTTTAGAGCTTTGCAATCCGGATTAGGCAAACTAAGAATTAGATGTTCAAAAGAACTGTAGCTATTAATTGGTAGGGGACTGATTAATAAATCTGAATGAAAGATGGTTGCTACTCCTCCTCCTCGCCCTGTACTACGAGCAATATGATGATTTAAATAATTAGAAGGAGTCGACTCATTTAAACTAACATAGTCCTCTTGCTGCAGCCAGGATTCTGTGAGACAAAACAGAGAAATCTGATTATCACAAATCAAATCATTAACTAATAAAGTCTTTGAAAATATAGATCTAATGTTCAATAAACCACATTTAATTGTTCTAGTTTTCTGTTCAGTAGAGTTTGTTTTTATTTTTATGAGATTTTCATGATTTGCTCTATTAAGCCTGATTTTTAATCAGTTTGATTCTGGCCGTGGGCAGGACACTGTCTGGATGGGGGAGTGGGTGGGTAACAGTACAGAAGCTGCAGAGGGGAGGGTTAAACTACGACTCTGCTTCCTGGTCTGGACCCTGGGTTGTCAGGGAGGACTAATAAAATTGGCCATATTCCTAGAAAGAAGAGCTGCACCATCCAAAGTGGGATGGATGCCGTCTCTTCGGATCAGACCAGGTTTTCCCCAAAAAGTTTTCCAATTATCAATGTAGCCCACGTTGTTTTCGGGACACCACCTAGACAACCAGCGGTTGAAGGACAGCATGCGGCTAAACATGTCGTCACTGGTTCGATCAGGCAGGGGGCCAGAGAAAATTACGGAGTCCGACATTGTTTTGGCAAACTTACACACCGAAGCAACATTGATTTTAGTGACCTCCGATTGGCGTAACCGGGTGTCATTACCGCCAGCGTGAATAACAATCTTACTGTATTTACGCTTATCCTTAGCCAGCAGTTTCAGGTAGGATTTAATGTCGCCCGCTCTGGCCCCTGGCAAACATTTGACTATGGTTGCTGGAGTCTCTAATGCCACGTTTCTGACTATGGAGCTACCTATAACCAGAGTCGGCTTCTCAGTGGGTGCGTCACCGAGTGGGGAAAATCTGTTTGAAACGTGGACGGGTTGGTGGTGTCCCACGGGCTGGGTTCTATGCTTCTTACGTACAGTCACCCAGCCGGCCTGAGGTCCCGGCTGCTCGGGTTCTACTGGAGGACCGCTACGGGGTGGTTCTGATCTAGTTAGCCCCGCGCTAGCTAAGTAGCTACGGCTATCTACAGGTTTTTCAACAGCGCGGAGCCGGGCCTCCAATTCCGACACCCTCGCCTCCAAAGCTACAAAAATGCTACATTTATTACACGTACCATTATCACTAAAGGAGGCAGAGGAGTAACTAAACATCTGACACACAGAGCAAGAGATAGGAGACGGAGAGGGAGAGACAGAAGTAGCCATAGCCGCGCCGAGGCTAAGCTAACTAGGCAAACAACCTTTCACACCAAATAAAACTGCGTGCGAACTCAAAGGGTTCCCTAAACGCTAGGTGCAACAGGAAATGTGTGTTTTCGCGTGCTTATGTACTACAAGAACTCAAAAATGTCTCAGTACAGAGAAATCAAACCAATTTTAGCAAGCCACAAACACCGAACAGCTACACTGAGTGCAAACACTGAAACAGGAAGTGACGTAATGCCTTACCGCAGGTTCAGCCAATCAGCCNTATCAGTATAGACGGTGAATGTTGGTGCATAATACAGATAGTCCCGAAATTTGTCACAGATGGCCCACTTGAGTGCCAGAAACTCAAGTTTACCCGAGTGTAGATGATAGTTCCTCTCGGCTGGTGTTAAAGTCCTGGATTCGTAGCCGATGACACGTAAATTTATTGTTTTGACACTGATATAAAACTGCTCCGAGCCCTTCATTTGACGCATCAGTGTGCAGTACAAATGGGCAATCAAAGTTAGGATATGCTAAAATGGGAGGACTGGTCAGCATCTCCACAAGTTTGCATAATACACTCTGATGTTCATCTGTCCATGTCACAGGTGTTCGAGACGGGAGTTGTCCTGTTCTTTCCTTGATATTTTGGTTTTTATCTTTGGCAACCTGGGGTCTGTTGGTGTTAGCCGAGCTCTGAAGAAGCTCAAACAAGGGTTTAGCCAGTCGAGAGAAATCCTGGATAAAGGATCGATAGTAACTAAGAAAACCTAGTAGTGTCCGGACTTCTCCAACTGTGCGAGGCTTCTTGTCCTTCAAAGCTATTACTGCTTCCAAATCTTTAGGGTCAATCTGAACACCTTCTCCTGAAACCATTCGCCCAAGGTAGCGAATTTGCTGTTTGAAAATCTCACATTTGGCTGGACGAAGTTTAATGCCATGTTGTCGCATCCTGCAGAAAACTTGTCTCAAATGGTCCACATGTTCCTCAAATGTTTTTGAATAACAGAGGACATCATCCAAATAAGGCACACAGCACTCATACTTGATGCCTTCTAACACACCCTCCATGCACCTCTGGAATGCAGCTGGTGCATTAGTAAGCCCGAATGGTATCCTTACCCATTCGTAAAGACCCCAGGGTGTGCTGAATGCTGTCAGATGCCTCGACTCATCACTCATAAAACCTTGGTGGTATACGCTTCCCTGGTCTAAGATTGAGAACCATGAATTTCCTGCAAGACTGTCCAGCAGATCCTGAATGCGTGGCAGTGGGTGGCGATCAGGAGTGGTTTTTCGGTTGAGCTCACGAAAGTCAACACAAAGACGCAAGCTTTGGTCTTTTTTTCGCACACAGACAACCGGCGAAGAATAAGCTGAAACAGACTTCCTGACCCATCCTCTGTCTAGCAGGTTGGAAATATAATCCTTGACTTCTTGATATAGTGGTCGGGGAATGGAATTGTAGTGTTTTTGGACAGGAGTTTTGTCAGTGGTGGTGATCTGAAGTTGTAAACCAGGGATGCATCCAATGTCTCCTTCTCCACGTGCAAACACATTGGATTCTTCGTAGAGCATTTGTCGTACTACTTCCTGTTCATGTTCAGAAAGGTGATCCAAGTTTACATTTGGATGCCATTTTTCTTGTGAGTAGGCAGGTGTCTGAGTTCTTTGTCCACTACGATTTTCATCGTTTAGCAAGCTCACATGAGTGGTGCACAAAAGTGGGTCAGTCTGTTCATTGCTTTGTTTGTGAAATGATGGAGAGATGTTTACAGGTTTACTTTCATCTATCTCTACAATGAATCCTAAAACTGTTCAATTCAATTCATTTCAGTTTATTTATATAGCGCCAAATCACGACAAGAGTCGTCTCAAGGCACTTCACAAAGTAAACATTCCAATACAGTTCAGTTCATTAAGCCAATCAGTAAAAAAGTTTCCTATATAAGGAACCCAGCAGATTGCATCAAGACACTGACTGTGTGTTGATACAATCCTCATACTAAGCAAGCATGTAGCGACAGTGGGAAGGAAAACTCCCTTTTAACAGGAAGAAACCTCCAGAGGATCCTGGCTCAGTATGAGCAGCCATCCACTATGACTCACTGGGGATTGAGAAGACAGAGCAGGCACACGCACACCCCACACCCACACACACACCATATAGATCAAGTAGTGTTTCTATGGCTACACTGTGATTTCTTAGTAGAAGTTCTATTTAGTAAGAGAAACTTTATTGTCTTTATCTGAGTGAATCTATAATTAATTCAATAGGTGAACTAATAGTAGCACATTCTATGTTAAAGAAAGTGAGATGTAATATCAGGAGAGTGAGAATGTTAAGTGGTTGGCAGCAGTGTGCCAGCCGATGGCCCCCTGCATGAGGCCACCACAGCTCAGCAGAACGCCAGTGTAGCTTCTTCTGGGGAGAAAAACACTTAGAGAGAAAATAAAGTTAACAGCTGAAATAACAGGAAATAATGCAATTAGAGAGTGGTGGTACAAGAGAGTAGCAGAGTGTGGAAAGTGGTCAGTATGTCCTCCAGCAGTCTAAGCCTATAGCAGCATAACTACAGAGATAACTCAGGATAACCTAGCCTTTTAGATGGAGGCATGTGGGAGGCAGGGCCAGGGAGAAGTCTTTAACGACTGTAGTCCCCTCTGTACACTCCACCTCCCTCTGCTCCCCACTCGTCTAAACCTGGGCTAACATCAGAATTTAACCATAAGCCCTATCAAATAGAAAAGTTTTGAGCCTAGTCTTAAAAGTAGACAAGGTGTCTGCCTCACGGACTAAAGCTGGAGCTGGTTCCACAGTAGAGGAGCCTGATAGCTAAAAGATCTGCCTCCCATCCTACTTTTAGGTATTCTAGGAACCACCAGTAAACCTGCAGTCTGAGAGCCAAGTGCTCTGTTAGGAACATATGGAACAATCAGATCACTGATGTATGATGGAGCTTGTTTATTAAGAGCTTTATATGTGAGAAGGAGGATCTTAAAATCTATTCTGAATTTAACAGGCAGCCAATGTAGGGAAGCTAAAACAGGAGAGATGTGGTCTCTCTTTTTAATTCTCATCAGAAATCTAGCTGCAGCATTTTGGACCAGCTGAAGACTTTTGACTACATTCTGTGGACCTCCTGATAGTAATGAATTGCAGTAATCCAACCTTGAGGTAATAAATGCATGAACCAGTTTTTCAGCATCACTCCTGGAAAGGATGCTTCTAATCTTAGCAATATTCCGAAGGTGGAAAAAGGAAATCCTACAAACCTGTTTAACGTGGGATTTGAATGACATGTCCTGGTCAAAGATTACACCGAGGTTCTTTACTTTGTTCTCGGAGGCTAATTTAATACCGTTTAGATCAGGTGATTGACTAAGCAGTTTCCTTTTCTGAGGTTCTGGTCCAAAGANGCCACAATGACCTTATCAGTATTTAACACCAAATCAGACAAGAAATCTGAGATCTGATCCAAAAATTGAGAGTAGGGGCCTGGTGGACGATACAAGACTACAAACAAAAGTGGTTTTAGAGCTTTGCAATCCGGATTAGGCAAACTAAGAATTAGATGTTCAAAAGAACTGTAGCTATTAATTGGTTGGGGACTGATTAATAAATCTGAATGAAAGATGGTTGCTACTCCTCCTCCTCGCCCTGTACTACGAGCAATATGATGATTTAAATAATTAGAAGGAGTGGACTCATTTAAACTAACATAGTCCTCTTGCTGCAGCCAGGATTCTGTGAGACAAAACAGAGAAATCTGATTATCACAAATCAAATCATTAACTAATAAAGTCTTTGAAAAGATAGATCTAATGTTCAATAAACCACATTTAATTGTTCTAGTTTTCTGTTCAGTAGAATTTGTTTTTATTTTTATGAGATTTTCATGATTTGCTCTATTAAGCCTGATCTTTAATCTGTTTGATTCTGGCCGTGGGCAGGACACTGTCTGGATGGGGGAGTGGGTGGGTAACAGTACAGAAGCTGCAGAGGGGAGGGTTAAACTACGACTCTGCTTCCTGGTCTGGACCCTGGGTTGTCAGGGAGGACTAATAAAATTGGCCATATTCCTAGAAAGAAGAGCTGCACCATCCAAAGTGGGATGGATGCCGTCTCTTCGGATCAGACCAGGTTTTCCCCAAAAAGTTTTCCAATTATCAATGTAGCCCACGTTGTTTTCGGGACACCACCTAGACAACCAGCGGTTGAAGGACAGCATGCGGCTAAACATGTCGTCACTGGTTCGATCAGGCAGGGGGCCAGAGAAAATTACGGAGTCCGACATTGTTTTGGCAAACTTACACACCGAAGCAACATTGATTTTAGTGACCTGCGATTGGCGTAACCGGGTGTCATTACCGCCAGCGTGAATAACAATCTTACTGTATTTACGCTTATCCTTAGCCAGCAGTTTCAGGTAGGATTTAATGTCGCCCGCTCTGGCCCCTGGCAAACATTTGACTATGGTTGCTGGAGTCTCTAATGCCACGTTTCTGACTATGGAGCTACCTATAACCAGAGTCGGCTTCTCAGTGGGTGGTGTCACCGAGTGGGGAAAATCTGTTTGAAACGTGGACGGGTTGGTGGTGTCCCACGGGCTGGGTTCTATGCTTCTTACGTACAGTCACCCAGCCGGTCTGAGTTCCCGGCTGCTCGGGTTCTACTGGAGGACCGCTACGGGGTGGTTCTGATCTAGTTAGCCCCGCGCTAGCTAAGTAGCTACGGCTATCTACAGGTTTTTCAACAGCGCAGAGCCGGGCCTCCAATTCCGACACCCTCGCCTCCAAAGCTACAAAAATGCTACATTTATTACACGTACCATTATCACTAAAGGAGGCAGAGGAGTAACTAAACACTGACACACAGAGCAAGAGATAGGAGACGGAGAGGGAGAGACAGAAGTAGCCATAGCCGCGCCGAGGCTAAGCTAACTAGGCAAACAACCTTTCACACCAAATAAAACTGCGTGCGAACTCAAAGGGTTCCCTAAACGCTAGGTGCAACAGAAAATGTGTGTTTTCGCGTGCTTATGTACTAGAAGAACTCAAAAATGTCTCAGTACAGAGAAATCAAACCAATTTTAGCAAGCCACAAACACCGAACAGCTACACTGAGTGCAACACTGAAACAGGAAGTGACGCAAATGCCTTACCGCAGGTTCAGCCAGTTGGCTCACTATTCAGCAAGAAACTGGTCTGTTTTGTTTGTCTTAATCGATGTGTAACAATCTCAATTTCTTGGAGGTGAGAAAATGTTATGGTTGGTTGAATTCTGGACTGGAATTCGCACCACTTTAGAAGCTCCAGCAGACACTGTGACAATAGCAGGAAATAACTCTAACCCATCTGGCACGATGCATTGTATGTCCGGTTCAAACAACATTACTCCTCCTTCAGGGAAAGTTCTAACGCGACATTTCACTTCACATATTTGGCCACTGTGAACCTCGAGACCCTTCTTTCCCACTCTCACTACAGGACTTTTTGACTCTTCTTGTGGTGGCATGGTACAGACTACAGAGACTAGAGTTTCCACACTACTTTTCTGAATACTCAAAGCTTCTGTCAGTAAGCCTACCAGATTAATGTTGTCTGTCTGATCAGTGTTTCCCATTATAATCTCTTGGATTACATTAAAACCTAGCAAAGGGCTGCTCACCTTCTCTCGGCTTACAAGTAATGGGACATAGAGGGCGACAGAACCATATCTGATGCTTGTGATCTCAAGCAGGACCTCTATCCATCCATCAAATGGCACCTCGGTTCCATTAGCCGCAGTTACTTTGAGAGGATGCTCAGCTAGTAGGCTTTCAAGTGGTTGGATTGTTACATTAGGCAAAGCTCTCTGTACCCATGACTTTTCGACAATACTAACTTGTGCCCCACTGTCCAGCAGCATCTGCAGTTTTACCCCGTTTAGTTGGCATGTCACAGTGCATTTGCCACCAATAAGTTGTGCAACATGTTTCTTCTTAGTAGTGTTGTTGTGTTGGATGGGTGTGTTAGATGTGTTAGATGATGGTATGTTTCTCTGAGGATGTGGTTTTTCAGTACTAAGGGACTCTGCAGTCTATCTGGTCACTGGTGGTCCCTCCCCAGTGGCCTCACCCAGTTTCCCGACCGGTTGCTTGTTGTCAGACAGCCAATAGCTCTGTGTCCCTCTTGCCCACACTTGAAACAGTGAGAGCAATTATTGTTTCCGTGGGAGACACACTGTTGACACCTTCGTTTAACTTCTGATTTGGCTGGCTGTTTTTGATGTGGAAAATGTGTGTGATTGTCTTGATGTGGAGAATGTGTGTGAATGTTATTTTGATGTGGAGAATGTGTGTGAATGTTTTAAGTGACTGTACTAACCATGGGTGTTAATGCTTTTTCTAGGCTCTTGGTCAGTGATGAAACCTGTGCTGTTAGCTCCTGGATGGCAGTACGATTAGCCTGAACTTCTGCCTGCATCTGCACTGCATTCTGACTCTTCTTATCAACCTGTACTGCACCGACACTGGCTGCTTTTGGTCTATTAGTCTGACCCAATCTGTTTTGTCTCTCGGTGTCTTCACTTACTGCCTTAGTTATTACAAATAAAGTCATCAGTAACTTTCTCATCTGCAATGTGGGGTTTAATGTCTCGTCTGATGTATGTGTATCTCTCATGTATCCCCTGGTACAGTGAATGCAGGAATACTCCCTGAACTAGTTTCTTGTCATACTGGAAACCTGTGCTTACTTTAGAAGCAAACAATACACGCTGTTTTAACCCCATCAGTCTATACATAAACTGTTGTGGGCTTTCTTTGTCATATTGTTTTGCATTGCTCAGTTCCTGAAATAATTCAGTGCTGCTCTTATCTTTAAGATGTGCTCTAAGAAAGCGCTTCAGTTCAGCTACAGTTAGACTGTCTTTGGTGTTAAGCATGTCTTTGAATGTACCAGGTTTAATGATTCTGAGCACTGTTCTAATAACCTCAGCCTCGGTGAAACCTTCACTTAATCCTTCATCCATTTGTTTACACACACAGTTAAAACTCACATCAGAATCAGAATCTGAGATTTGACCACCATGAATCCGAAATTCTCTACGTGGAAGTAATGCAGCAACATCTGTCAGTTTGACCAACCCAGTTACCTGATCAGCAACCACTGGTGTTGGCACTGTCTTGCTCATCACTGATGCTGCTACAATCTGTTCAGTCTCAGACACTGCGGCAACTTCTTCTTCTCCTGAATCATGCTGGTTCTCGGCTTCCTGGGACGGCTGCAGTTCATCAATGAGGTCACGAAACACCAGCAGGCGAGACATTCCTTGGTCCTCCAGGCTCCTCAGTTGTTTACTTCTCAAAAAGTCAACAATGAAGTCAAAGAGTTCCAACGCGGTCGAATCCTCCCCTGGCATCTCTTCTTCCACCTCATCCTTGCAGGAAACGGCTAGCCGATAAAGCAGATCTCTTCTGGCATCCTCAATCAGTTGGCGAAGCTGCTGTTGGATTTCCCACCGTAGCTCATGTAATGTAGCCATCTCTGGAAAACTGAAGTCTTGCACTTAGATCATCAACTCACAAAACAGGATATCCAAATCCCTTGGTTCTTTACTCGATAGCACCAGTCCAGCAGGAGGCGCTATCCCGGACGAGCCCCCAAATTTATTACCCGTCAACCCTTGATGGTCTGAGGGTAATTGATTGTTGTCGCCTCAACGTGTGATGCTGTAGCAGAGAAAGGATGAGACACACACGTTGAGCTTCTATTAGCATTCAACATGAAGGTTTATTCTCCTTCTGTGTACTACACATATCTGAATAAACATACAATTACTCTCAATGAGTTTTTAACATGCTCCATTGTCTATGGAGTTGATCATCGTACAAAATCTTTTCCAGATGGCTTTCAAATAAAACCAAAATAAGTTAAATCTAATCCTTACACTCTCGTATTCTCAAAAATAACAAAAAAAATATATTTACTTTTAGCTCTTTTAACAGTTTTTACAGTGTTATTCTGAACTTATGAAATGTACATCATTATTTAAGCATTTTAACCTCTGTCTCGATAGTTTTAACCAAATACAACAATGTTTATCTTTTATTAGAAGATAACAGGAACACCGTGTAATGTTTCTTTAGGAAACTTTACTCAAAAGCAGTTTTTACTCCCTCATTTAAATCACATTACAATACATCCTAACTTTTGGCATTAAACCATAAAATAAACATTTATCTTGTAGCAAATACTGACCAACTAATGTCCTTTGGCATGAAAAACTAACACAAACGTGCAAAGTAAGAGTTTTCACAGTAACTTCCAGTTTTTCAGTTGTTCCACAGTTAGTTTTACCGCTCTAAACAAAGTCCGCTAGCATTAGCATGAGTTAGCATACAGCAAAAAGCCCCGTTTTCTACCAAATACTCATTAGAAACCGTACCATTTGACACACCAGTTGACTCCCGATTATATAATCTGTTCAACTCTTGTAAATCATCTTCGTTTTTATGTCAAATTACACATTTACTGACCTGTAGCAGAGAAAGGATGAGACACACACGTTGAGCTTCTATTAGCATTCAACATGAAGGTTTATTCTCCTTCTGTGTACTCATTACCGTACTCTATGCCACCAAAACGACGGGTGCTTCCCCCTAGCGGCTGGATGTGGAATTGCCATAAACAACTGAAATGACACTATGGACTTATAAAACAGAAATTACAAATATAAGCACAAAAAAAAATAATGATGGGGTACCTATTTCTCTCTTTTTTTCTTAATTAATGCTTTTATTATTTATAGCTTGCTTTTCACCCCACTACACAAGCTGTGAAAGATCAATTGTAACCAACCTGGGTGTCAAATTTGATTCGGCACTGAAATTTGACGCACAAATTAATATGGTTGTGCGTAACTGCTTTTTCCATCTGCGACGCCTGGTGCGGATTATGTCTGTGCTAAGCCATGAACACCTTCACGCCGTCCGTCATGCTTTTGTCTTGTCTAGGATTGATTACTTTAATGCTTTGTATGCCAGAGCGCATTATCACGTCTCCAGCTGGTTCCTCATGGGCACTAGAGGCAGGGTACACATTACTCCAGTGTTGGCGGCACTTCATTGGTTGCCTGTAAAGTTTAGAGTTCAGTTTAAAATTCTTACTTTTGCTTACAGGGCCGTACATGGAACTGCACCTGCTTACAGTGCATCCGGAAAGTATTCACAGAGCTTCACTTTTTCCACTTTTTTATGTTACAGCCTCATTCCAAAATGGATTCAATTCATTGTGCCCATAAAATTCAACACACAACACCCCATAATGATAATGTGAAAAAAGTGTCTTTGAAGTTGTTGCAAATTAATTAAAAATAAAAAACTTGAGAAATCACATGTACATAAGTATTCACAGCCTTTGCTCAGTACTATGTTGATGCACCTTTGGCAGCAATTATAGCCTCAAGTCGATTTGAATATGATGCCACCAGCTTGCCACACCTATCTTTGGGCAGTTTTGTCCATTCCTCTTTGCAGTACCTCTGGAGCTCCATCAGGTTGGATGGAAAGCGTCGGTGCACAGCCATTTTCAGATCTCTCCAGAGATTTTCAATGGGGTTCAGGTCTGGGCTCTGGCTGGGCCACTCAAGGACATTCACCGAGTTGTTCTGTAGCCAGTCCATATTTTGGCTGTGTGCTTAGGGTCATCGTCCTGCTGAAAGGTGAACCGTCGCCACAGTCTGAGGTCAAGAGTGCATCCAGGATGTCTCTGTACATTGCTGCAGTCATCTTTCCCTCTATCCTGACTAGTCTTCCAGTTCCTGCTGCTGAAAAACATCCCCACAGCATGATGCTGCCACCACCATGCTTCACTGTAGGGATGGTATTGGCCTGGTGATGAGCGGTGCCTGATTTTCTCCAAACGTAACGCATGGCATTCACTCCAAAAAGTTCAATTTTTGTCTCATAAGACCAGAGGATTTTGTTTCTCATGGTCTGAGAGTCCCTAAAGTGCCTTTTGGCAAACTCCAGGCAGGCTGCCATGTGCCTTTTACTAAGGAGAGGCTTCCGTCTGGCCACTCTACCATACAGGCCTGATTGGTGGATTGCTGCAGAGATGGTTGTCCTTCTGGAAGGTTCTCCTCTCTCCACAGAGGACTGCTGGAGCTCTGACAAAGTGACCATCGGGTTATTGGTCACCTCCCTGACCAAGGCCCTTCTCCCCCGTTCACGCAGCTTAGAAGGCTGTAGGAAGAGTCTTGGTGGTTCCAAACTTCTTCCACTTACGGATGATGGAGGCCACTGTGCTCATAGGAACCTCTAAAGCAGCAGAACTTTTTCTGTAACCTTCCCCAGCCTTGTGCCTCAAGACAATCCTGTCTCGGAGGTCTACACTCAAGTTCTTTGTCTTCATGCTTGGTTTGTGCTTTGACATGCACTGTGTAGCGTGAGGGCTATTGCCACATATTTAAAGATGGATCAAGAAAATGTAATAATTCATATAAATATGAATTATTAATCTTAATGATCTTTGAATGTTAATTTAACATTAATCTAGGTTCTTTTACCTGTAAGTAATCCACACACTTCAGAATAATTCAGACAGAGTCAAGAAAATAGTTATAAAAATAAATTTAATACTATATTTCTCAATCAATGACACAGGACAATTACTATGAATGATGGTTATTCAAGATACTGAGACAATTAATGAGGTGATGTAGTGCAAGCTAGATGTTAGGTTGCATAATCAGCATTAAGTGTCTTAGATCCTATGATGTCTGGGTTAAATCAAATTTGGATGTTTTAATAAGTTATCAAATTAATAAAGACCATTTGACACCAGCGTGCAGGGCTACTTCACCTTGTGTGGAAGCTCCCGGTGACTCAAGGGTCAGTAGAGGTTGTGGCTGATGAGTGTCAGTGAGGAGGCCTCTGAGGTATGAAGAGCTGTAGCAGGCCCTGATACGAACCGATGACCTGGGTGACTTCCAGGTGACTGCGTCGTCTGGTGGATTTGGTTTAGCTTAGAGGCAGTTCACAAAAATATTTGATCTCGATCAAAGAGGATGGTTCCTTATATTATTAATTATTAGGGTTGTAACGATGCTTCGAAAATCGATTTAAAATTGGTGAAAACTAGTTTAAATATCCATCGTTGTAGAAAGAAAAGAAAATCGATTCACTGCCAGAGATGTCCGAAAGACTAAAGCAGAACTAATATTCCGCCGGACGGAACTAATGTTTGGTTCCATGTTTCAGGCCGTGCATGGTTTTATGACGGACATGTTTCCGGTTTAGCGCCGGTTGTGCGTCACGGATATAAAAGTAAGTAAAACGAGACGAATAATCAGGTTATATTCGTGCTTACTAAGGTGTTTACATGTTTAGTTACCCATCAGCTGCATTTGTTGTTATTCTTTAGCGTGCTAATATAGTATTTAACGATCGTCATTTGCTGCTAATGCTAAAGCTAGCCCATGAGTGCCGTGCACATGCTAAGCTGCTAACATACCTTCAGTAAACCACATCTACACACATGTAACTTGTTCCTGTTAAATAAGCCTGCTGTTCAAGTTCACTGTTAATAAACGCGCTGAGAAAACTTCTGGTTTCCCTGGTTCTCTGACCGGAACCTACCATCCATATTGGCCGCCTCAACCAGTCGGTATATCCTTTTATTAGTGTAGTGCTACTACAAGAGACATAAATGCAGATGGCATTCAAAAATAAATGAAACCTTTTTTGAGCATAAAAAGACTTGTGATCATTTCCATATCATCATTAATTACCGCTATTACTTTGTTCAATGGTAAGTTTTAGTAAGACAATAGAAAGTTACAATTTGAAACAAGGACTAAAGGGCAATTGTAAAAAAGAATTTTTTTTGCCATAAATAACTGAAATTCATTTTGTTGTGAGAAATCGGAATCGTGAACTTATAATCGGCAATCGAATCGAATCGTGAATTGAGTGAATCGTTACATCCCTATTAATTATTAAGCGTTGCTTTTCCCCGGCCGGCCAAACCAAGGAAGCATAGCTTGTTGTCTTAGGCTCACCCCTTTGAGAGGAGGTGACCTAGTCAGGACTTGGTTGTTTCAGGAGCTTGCAGGAACTCCTTTAGGAACTGAAGTGTTCTGGCCGAGCCGGAGGTTTTATTATTTTAATTGTTTATGAATTTGAGCAAATCAAATTTGGACACATTAGAGTNTAGAATCCACTTTCTACAAACAGAACACCCATAAGCTGTAAATAAACGTGAGGCCGTAAAATAGACGCTACACGTATCCAGAAAAACACACAGTGACACAACGCAAGATATTCACAGAAGCAGCCGGCGTTTAGATTAAAGCCCAGACTCACAAACAAGAAGTACCACTTAGTTCAAACCGTATGGAGCGGTGCTAGCCGCTAACGAGGCAGCATGCTGTTTCCTGAAGCCAAAAGCTAAAATGAGGCTTACCTGCAGGTTATGGCCATAATCCGTGTGGTGTAGTAAAAATAATCCACTCGGTTCGTGAAATTCTACATCCCAACGTAAAAGCTTAGCTGATCAGACTGTTTGCTGGCATTGTTTTGCCAAAGACTATATAAGAGTTTGCCCGCCCGCATTCATCATTTTCCTGTTTACGTGGATTCTCTCCCTGTGATTGGTTAACACGAAAGCCAGCCAGCTGAAAAAAACTCAACAACAAGCAATTCGATTGGCTCAGGTTTCACACATTGGAACCTACTAGTAGCGTTTGCTACGTCAGGTTTTGAAGCAATTAACTTTATTTGTCACTGATGATTTCACAATTATAGCAAAGATGGCTAAAAGGTTGGACAACAAAAAAATATTCAGTGGAAGTAGTGTGTTGCTGCTGTGACAAATTGGCACAGATGGAGCCACACTGTGCCAGCCTGTGGAAAGTTTTCCCCTCAGGGCGGGGTGAACAACCTGACCAATCAGCGATCTCCTCCCCCTGGTCTGAGCAGAATTCACCCTGTGAGACGGCGACGATCGCTAAAAGATGCGACCAACCGCTCTCCTATTCTTTCTCGTTGTGGACGGTTTGGGGACCCACTGCACATGCGCCAGTTAGCCCATATTAAGTCAATGGTAAAGATTGCTGCGCCCGCGAGAGGACACGTGACAAGTACGTCGACGATTCGGCCGTGTTAAAAGTAAAAAAAAACATTATTAAACACAGATTACACACAGCACTTAGTCCATATGGTGTGTATAGATCGTTTAGTTCACTTTTTATGTTTTTTTAAATATATTTTGTGATTCCTATCTTCTTCTTCTCCTTCCTGTGAGTGGTGGGGCGGCGCCCTAGCGCCCCCTATGGACGAGCCGCCACTGGTAGATAGACAGCCAGGTAGACTGACTAAGAAATGTCTAATGACAGGATTGATAATGTTCTTTAGTTCTTAAAGAGGTCAGATGTTTACATTTGCTCAATTCTTCAGTTGTGAGTTCAGTTGTAAACACTAAATCAGTTTTGAATGAATATGCTTAAGTAATGCTTATGAGTCTATTAAGCATTTAGAAAGTGTTTCCAAAGGGATACATGTTTACACTTTACAATAAGGGTCCAAAAGTCATTTAGTAATGGTTAACTATGGATAAGTAATACTTAATTAATGCTCGAGTCTATTAAGCATTTAGCAAGTGTTTCTAAAGGGATACATGTTTTTACCTTACCTAAGGTCAGGTAAGGGCTACCTGTTGACGTACACAGTACAGCATTAGTAAGTGAGTAATTCATTGTTTATTAATGCCCATCCAAGTAACATCCAAAATACAGGGTAGGATAAGTGGATGCATTAGTTAGCTGTTACTTACTGCTTATTCACTGCAAATACACAATCATAGTAAATGATTACTTGGGTATTTATTAAGGGTTTATTAACACATCAACTATCATGGTAATTACTGCAGAGTAAAACACATGATGCTAAGTAATTAAATATTATGTAATGCTTATTACTGCATTAACTATAGTTCAGTAATAAACAATAGTTAATGGCTTAATAATGCATTAAATAATATGTTTATTAACGCTATGTAATGCATAAAAGCAGTTGTTAACACTTTATGTAATGGTTTAGTAATGCTTAATAATGCACTAATTAACGTTACTAAAGGGACCCTTATTGTAAAGTGTTACCAAATATGGGTGGCTTTGTAACCTATAACCATAAAAATTGGGTCTAAAATACACAGGGTGCGGAACTGAGTCCCTGGGGCATGCAATATTAGATGCCATTCTAGGTGAGCCAGCTCGTGGTCCTGCGCCTGCTGATGACATCACACTAGATGATTGGTTGGATGTACAACTTACAGAAGTTACGTTACCACGTTCAAAAACATTTAGGCGGTAAGAAACATGAATTCAATAACAAAACTGCTAAACTCTTTCCAAATCCTATGTGAAAGAACAGAATCGAAAAAGAGATGCAATATATTTTGGCCGAGTGGTATTGCCGTAGTTTGATCCAGCAGGCGCAGGAGCCCGAGCAGATCCAGAAGGACTGTCAAAGTCTGAGGAGTCACACCAAGGTCGCATGCTTTCTGCTCCACAGGTAACATTTACCCTAATGTTATTTTACAGTTTTTCTCCATTGGTTTGGCTCATTTCATGAAACAGAAATTACATTCTCAAAACTCTGAGATCATTTGGCAAAACACTCTCACAGTTTAGCACAACACTATAGCTCACCTGCAAAAGCTCATATCTCTTCCAGAACTGTTAGGTCAGGCTTCAATCTAAATCCCTTTCTCATTTAAACAGTCAGTGTCTCAAAAATGGCAAAGATCCTTCTCAATAGCTTTGGCTCATTTCTCGACACAGATCGGACATTCTCATCATTCTTGGTGCTTTTGTCAAAATAAACCTGGATGGTTGATCACAACAACATGGTTCACCTGCAAAAGCTCATATCTCTCCTAAAACAGTTCACTCATGTGTCAAAACTACATTCCTTTCTAATCTGAATAGTCAGTGCCCCCAAAATGCATCGTCCCTTTGGCATTGTGTGAGTACTGCCATACAAAATGTTTAGATGTTTTGTCACTATGGCAGAGGACCAACAATATACAATGATGTATGATATAAGTATCATAATGATAATTGTATAATACAGTAAACTGCGGTTTTCTGTTGAAATTGTTGAAGTCAGATGAAGCAAATACTGATTCTGAAATCAGGTAAAGGAGGTATTGAAACCAAATAAGTGAACTACTGCTTACTGTGATTACAGGTAAGGTTATAATGAGAGACAACCAGTAACTGACTTACATTTACATACTGGTACCGCAGCTCCTTCACTCTGTCAGAGTTCCTCTCAAATGGTACCTTGTAGATTTGTTTCATTGTCATCTGATGCTTCTTCAAAACCCGNAGGCGTTACCAAGTTACCGCAGACACCAGTTTCATCAACACTTAAAGATGACTCAGCTTAATGTGGTGTGACTTATTAACTTAATGTGAGTGCGAATTAACATTCAAACACAATACTATTATTAGTAAATGTTTATCTGATGATGATTAGCATTACTTGAATGAATCCTAAATGTGTAATTAAAGATATGAAAACAGGAACAACATTTATTTCCCACCATTATATGATGATTCACATTTCACATAACGATGATTGAAACAGTATGATTATACATTGAGGTTATATTTGTAAAAGTCTTTCACGAGTCAGGAAAGGTGAACTTTATTCAAGAAAGAGATAGGAAAGTCTTGCGTCCGAGACCTTGATGTGATAGCTCCCGAGAGGAGTGAAGGCATTTAGACCAAACAAACATCACATGTCTCTGGACGGATATCAGAGTGTCTGCAGCCTTGACATCTTGTAAGTTAAAGTGTTACACAGTTCATTTAGGAGAGAAACCATGGATTGATGTCGCTACAACTGTCAACCCAGGGGCCTTATATAGACAGGTGTGTGCCTTTCCAAATCATGTCCAATCAACTTCATTTTCCACAGGTGGACTCCAATTAATCTGCTGAAACACCTCAAGGATGATCAGTGGAAACAGGATGCACCTCAGCTCCATTCTGAGCTTCACGTCAAAGAAAGTGAATACTTATGTTCATGTGATTTCTCATGTTTTTTATTTTTAATACATTTGCAACAACTTCAAAGACACTTTTGTCATATTATCATTATGGGGTGTTGTGTGTTGAATTTTATGGGCACAATGAATTTAATCCATTTTGGAATGAGGCTGTAACATAAACAAAAAAGTGGAAAAAGTGAAGCGCTGTGAAGACTTTCCGGATGCACTGTATCTGTAAGCGTTAATACAAAGACATGTCCCTTCACGCACACTTCGCTCAGCCGAGTGCGATATCCTGGTGGTTCCTCGTGCTAGGTATAGATCACAAAGAGAGCGTTTACTGTTTTGGCACCTACTCTTGGAATAGACTGCCTTTGAACTTTAGACAGGCGCCATCACTGCAGGTTTTTAAGTCGTACTTGAAGGCACATTACTATGTTCAAGCCTTTTCAGCACTGGGATCTGTAACATTGCACAGATTTTTTTTAGAGTACCTTTTTTGAGGTTTTTATTTTATTTATTGTTACTGTTTTAGTGTTTTTATTGTATGCTGTTTTAGTGGAAGGTGCTTTATAAATGAAATAAATTAAATGAAAAATGAAAATGCTTCCAAAAAACATTCATAAACTCAATGTCATTTATCACTCAGCAATCCGTTTTGCCACTGGTGCCCCTTTCACTACTCATTGTGATCTCTACTCACCCGTTAACTGGCCATCACTCCATTCCCGCAGGTTGTTACATTGGTTTCAATTTATATACAAAACAATCGGTAGAACACCGTCATATCTTCACTCATTACTCATCACTTCCAACAACCAGCACAATTTACGTTCCAGTAACCTCTATGGTTATTCCCAAAGCTCGCACCTCCTCATTCCAGTTTGCTGCTCTCAATGACTAGCCTGGCAAGCCATCCTATATATGTGAATATATAGTCTGGCTACGACCCATTAATATCAGGTGTGCTGGGACATTGCACTACTTTGTTTGATAAAAAGCTGCTAAGTATATCAGACAGACTTACGCACGTTGGAGTCTAAATCGTCCAAGGTTGATGACAAAGCTGTTTCAAACCAACGTGGCTCCTGCGCTGTTGCCATGTTGTTTATGTTCGTGGTCGCAACTCTGTCATCGGCTACTCCCGCTCTGTGATTGGCCCACAATATAGAGCGCTGTGATTGGCCCAACCAAAACTATAGCGAGCTGTGATTGGACAGCCACAGCAGTGGATCGGGCTGCGAGGGTTCCAATGAAGCGTGCCTAGACCAAACTTTGCAAGGCAAGAATTTGGTCTAGTTCACTAGGCTACTCAATGACTGGAATAAACTGCAAAAATTACTAAAGCTTAGTACCTTCATTCAGTTATCTACCTTCAATAATTCATTGCCATCAATAGCTGTCATGGTTTTAGAAATCTTTTTGACCCACATCAAACTCACAGAAGACAATTGTGAACAATAAGTATGAAGTTTATTAGTTGGAACAAAAGAGTATTATCTTGGTCCGGGTTGGAACTTGTGGGAGCGGGGACTGGAAGAGAAAGCAGGGTTGGAGAGGGGAGCGACTGGATGTGTGAGAATAGTCAATGGAGGGACGTTCTTACTGCATGGTGAAGACCAGAACTTATAAGGGAGGGATGGATCCAGGCGGGTGGTTGAAGCGCAAGGTTCAGGAAGGTGATGAGCTGGCAGGTTCGTTGGAGGGTGGACAGGAGCGCACGAGCAATGGAGGATTTAGGGTTGTGAGGAAGAAAGGAGGAGCCAGGAGAGTGGTTGAGGTCCCAATCCAGTTTCCCAGGTGGAGTTTGCAGAGTGGATGCCAAGCAGGTGAGGACACGTGAATCTGATATAGAGGTTCTGAGGGGGAAATAATCAAGGCTGGTTAAAGATCAAAAGACAAAAACAGTTCAGGATTTTTCCAAGCTAGATACAAATGGCTGGATGTTACCACTTAGGTTAACAATCTGGCAATGAGAGTGTGGTTCCTGGCTCCTCTTATTCCTTCCCTTAATTGGCTTGATGCGCTGCAGGTGAGTGAAGAGACTCAGCTGCTGCGATTGTCACAGCTCCCCTGTTGTCCTCCCATGAGCCTGCAAAAGTAAAACAAAACCCCACACACCACCCCTGGATCCTGACAATAGTTTCTGATCAATGTGCCTGCTTCTGAGTACTTAAAGATTGTTTTAAGTCTGTTTTGATGGCTTGTACTTATTATATATGAGAACAGTCCTTTGTCTTTATGTCTAGCTGTTTTATCTTATTTTTATCTTGTATTTTTTTTATCTTATCTGTTTTTCTTTGGTGTAAAGCTAACTATGTGTCTGTTGCTGCTGCCTCTTAGCCAGATTGTCGTTGTAAATGAGAATGAGTTCTCAATCGACTCATCTGGATAAATAAAGGTTAAATAAAATAAATAACATCAAAGGCGGAAGGTATATCACACTCTGTGTATGTTTCCTTATTGCTGGACATCCCTAAAAATATGATTAAGGAATTGGATAAAATACTATATGATTATATCTGGAGGAAAAAACCTCATTATCTCAAAAAAGATGTTATCACGGGGTGTAGAGATGGTCTGGATGTACTGGATTTTAATACTGTGGTGTGAAGGATGAGGAGTTGATCACAGGTGAGCAGGTGGGGACAATTACTGCGCTGATGAGGACGCGGGAAGATTTTAAAAGACCAGTGAGGAGAATGCTTGTTGTTGGGAGGGTAGTCAGTTTGTTTGAGCGGACCCAGAGCCCTGGTGACGGGGGGTGGGTGTCGATCGCAGCTGTCATATATTTATTTATTAAAAGCCATTGGTCACAATAACAGTAAACTGTGTGCAATAGGTTTAATCTGCATATACTTTTTCAGTCAGGGATCGACACGTTTTACTCTCAAATGCATGAGACCCCATAAAAGAACGTCTGCTTCAGTGAGCTCCACAGGCTCCAGACTTCTTCAGGACATGAGGATCCCTCTCTCTGACATCAGAACCACCAAAGAAGACATCAACACTTTCAGCTGGAACCAGGTGTCTGCTGCTGCTTTCATGGAGCTCCCAGATGTGGTGGATGTTCTAGCGAGAGAAGCAAGCCTTTTAGAAAGCTGCAGTCTTCATGTCATGATCATGGGCGGCTCCAGGATTTTTTAACAGCAGTTGCTTTACAGTTGCTTGGGGAGTGGTTGGGGTTGCTGCTCGCTGGCGGGGTGGGGGGGTGGGGGTTCAATGGACGTCCTTCCGGTAGTGTGACCGGTTTCAAACGTGCAAAGTAAGGGACAGACACTACTTAATGTGGGACAACATGATGAAATACAAATTCCATGAAATTAAGTTAAAAAAAATTAGTAGAAAAAAACACTTCTATTCTGCCTTTCAGCTCTAACATCACTGTTAAATATACATAAAATTATTACTATTATCATCATATAGTTCATGTCTAAATTAAACTTGAACAAGCAAACAGCAAAAGCTTTCAGACCATTTCACAGTTCCTCTAAGTTACCACAGGCTCAGGCTCTTTGAACCTTCTGAGGTGGCTCTGAGTAACTTTAGCTAAAATTATTTTAAAACAGTTAACTCCTTTTTAAAAATGTAAATAAAATACAATTAAAACAAAACAAAGTACCAGTAATATTTTAGATCCATTTGTTTACTTTTAATTAATTTTCCAGTACTATCTGTCCTCTATGTCCTCCCTGGCCCTTCCATATCCCATCTCCCTTGTCTCCGGTCCCTTCAATTATCATTCAGGTTTTTACTTTATTTCTCATTTCTTAAGTTCTGCCATGTCCATTCCCCAGCCCATTAGTGTTGTATTTCTCTTTAGTTTCCTTTCCCCTTCTTGCGTCTTTAGTATTACCAGGTCCCTGTAAGTTTAGTGTGTCCTTTTGTATCAGTTACCTTTGACCCCTGTGCTCCTCTTAGCTGTTTCTCCCCATATTAGTTATCTTTCATTGTCCCCTGGTATTTAGTTCATCCCTCCAGTTTAGCTGTTGTCCATGTGTCCCCTTAGTCATCCTGTACCTCTTATGTTTAGTGTTTTAGTCTTCAGTCAGTTTTGTGTTTTTCCCCTCTGGCAAACCATAGAAGTCCAGTTGCCTTCATTCAAAGACAATTTGGATTGAAAAAAAAAGATTTAAAAAAATGCGCTTCACCAAAAAAATAAATAATAATCACCAGCCGCCACTGGCGGGGAGGGATAGTTTTTATTGGTGTTTGCCGCAGTGAGCTTGTGTTCTAATAAAAGGATTTGTTATTGTAAATCGGCCGTCTTGTGGTGGTTATTGGAAGGTTCTGACAAGGACTAGGTCTTAGTCCATAACAAACCCATTTACATTACAATACTATAAATAATACTTTTAAATTCAAATGGATTGTCGAGTTCTTAAATAACCCTGACAGCATCTGGAATGCGTTTCCAACGTATTCATTCAAAACTTTAGGTGGCATTCATTTTTTGCTGAAGTGTAATTTCTCTATTGACAAAATTCCCTTGAAATTAGCTGAATTCCATAAACAAGCCCTTTTATCTTGGAATTTGATTTATAAACATAACTTTAGCCCACATAGGTACTTTATTTGGAACAACAAAGATATCCTTTATAAAAAGAAGTCTTTGTTATATCAATCATGGTTTGATAAAGGTATCCTAATGGTAGGGTATTTAGTGAATAAAAATGGTTTTCTCATGTCATATTCAGAATTTCTTCAATACTTTAACTTACCAGTGACAGCAAAAGATTATGCAGTAGTATTTGATGCAATCCCTATAGGTTCACTTCAGATTCTAAAACACATATCATTTAAATATAATAGTGCTGAAAATGATCTAATTTTTATTGGAGATATAGACGTTACAAGGAAAGGATGCACCAATAAATATATTAGAATCCACATCTCTTGTTTGGTCCCACCGGCTGCAAAGTGTTTTTGGTATTCAACTGTGGGGAATCTAAACTGGGAAAAGGCCAATACTATTATCCATAAATATTGTATTAATAATAAAGTTAAATAAGTTTCATTTAAAATTTTACATCAAATTTATCATGTTAAAGACATGTTAAACACTAAGAAGATTTAAAATAAATATGGAAGAGTCTTTTGCCAATCAAGTAGGGAAACAATTTCCCACTTATTTTATCATTGTTTGTACACCAAAAAATGTTGGTCTGACTTAGAAGAATTTATAATCACAAAATTGAAGGTCAATGTCAGTATTAAAATTTTTGATGTCATGTTATACTTTAATTTCCATGGCTTGCCCAAAAATATAATTTCTGTAATTCAACTGTTTATCATCTTTGGAAAATACCATATTCACAAATGTAAATGGTCCAACTCACATCCTTGCTTTCTGTCACATCCACTCCCGGAGGGTCCCACCGGACTCCATTCCCCGTCATGCCACGCGACGTCATTGATAAAAGCCGGAAGCACCCTCTCAGACGCCCTCAGTCATCGAGGATCTCTAAGTCTGATATCAAGACTGTTTCATCGCCCCTTTCGAGCCTTCTGCTATTTACTCAAGCCCGCTGGCCTTCCGAACTTGTGGACTATACTCCCGGACTTGTGGATTATACTCCCGGACACGTGGGACATTTTCCCCGAGCCGCCTCGCTCCCTCCGGAGCTCATCTCCCGCTCCCATTTGCAGCGCTCCTCCTTCGCCTTCGCCCATGCCTGACCTCAGCGGCCGCTCCCTGTTTCCTCCTGCTCCCTCACAGAAGAGGGTAAGTCATCGCTCGTGACAGGATGACTGAGCCAACTGACTCAGCGGAGGTCGCTCACCTTCGCGCCAAGGTCTCGAGTCTCCACGGACTGATCGACCACCTAAACACCAAGGTGGAGAGCATGTCCAACATGCTAATGCAGCTGTCTGCCTCCTTTACCACGCTTCAGAGGGAATGACGTGGCGGTCATGAGGAACTGCAGTTCGGCACCCCCGAACATGTTATTCGAATGCCAGCCATCAAAGTACGCTATGTCCCGGACCAGAGTTGCCCACCTGGTCTCCCTGCTGTCCGGAAGGGCCCTAGAGTGGGCTGCTACACTATATAACAACAAGGCCCCTGCCTGCCAAGACTACGCAACCTTTGTTAAGGAACTCCGAAAGACTTTTGCTCCTCCAAGCAGCGACATCGGCGCTGAACTCCTCCACCTGCGTCAGGGGAGACGTTGGTGCATAACTATGTGTCAGAATTCCGGACTGTGGCAGCCAAGGTCATCTGGGATGACCCAGCCCTCAGATCAGTCTTCAAGGAGGGTCTGGCCGACTACGTATGGGTTGAGATGGTGGGGCGTGAGCTTCCCCCAACGCTAGATGGAGTGGCTGATTTGGCTCTGCACATAGATTAGCTGGTTTTCTCTTGCCCACGGACCTTTGGTCCCGACACCCCCCCCCCTCGCCATGCCAAGCCACAGTCGCCATTTCCTGGTACGACAGGTGATGAACCCATGCAGCGGGGCCACCTGCCCCCCGCCGACCCGCGGCGCCGCAAGGAAGGTCTGTGTCCCTACTGCGGGTCTGCCAGTCACGGACTACCTCAGTGCTGGGAAAAAACCAGGCCAGGTGATCGTCGGGGGGATTGCGCCTGGCCCTGTTCCTGACACCCCGCCAGATGGCCGACTTCTGCTATCCGTAACCCTGCACCTTCCATCCGGACCCTCCTAGATCAAAGCCCTGCTGAACTCTGGCGCCTCAGATATCTTTATGGACTGTGACCCTTGGACCCTCTCCCCATCCAACACAGCACCTCCCCGCTTCACATGAGCCTGGGTGGTCATCAAGAGACTATCCTCTTCCTCCTGATAATGACCCTGGCAACTCCGCTCATTCTGGGCCTGCCTTGGCTATCCCTATATGACCCCAACATCTCCTGGTCCACCAGTCACCTCCTGGGCTGGGGCCCTAACTGCTGCTTACACCGACCCCTGCCGGAGGCCCTGCCAGACGAACCCCAATGCTCCACCCTCGCGGCTGTGCCCCCGCCGTATAGGGACTTGGCAACCATCTTTGATCGAAGCGGGCTAGTGCTGTGCCTCCTCGGCAGCTCTATGACATGGAGATCCGCCTCCAACCCGATGCTGTTCCCCCCTGAGGTCGTCTATTCTCCCTATCACCTGCTGAGGACCGGGCTATTTTATTTATTTATTCTTTATTTAACCAGGAAGGTCCCATTGAGATTAAAAACCTCATTTTCAAGGGAGTCCTGGCCAATGGATGACTTCATCACCGAAAATCTACGCCAGGGCCTAATCCGCCCCTCCATGTCACCCGGAGCGGCCAGCTTCTTCTTCGTAAAGAAGAAAGACAGAGGCCTGCGGCCCTGCATTGATTATGGTGGCCTCAATCAGGTCACCATTAAGGATCGGCATCCTTTACCGCTCATGGACACTGCCTTGAATTCCCTCGCCCATGCCACAGTTTTCACCAAATTAGACCTCAGGAACACCTATCATTTGGTCTGGATAAAGGAGGGGGATGAGTGGAAGACCGCCTTCATCATGCCCACAGGACATGGGGAGTACCTGGTCATGCCTTTTGGACTTTGTAACAGCCCGGCGGTGTTCCAGCGGCTGATTAACGACGTCCTGCGGGACATGCTTGGACACTGGGCATTCGCATATTTGGACGACATTCTTATCTACTCCTCCACCATAGAAGATCACCACGTCCGAGCCGTCCTCACCCCACTCTTGGAGAACGGACTCTTCTGCAAAATGGAGAAATGCGCTTTCCACAGATCCACCATCTCCTTCCTGGGATTTACCATCACATATGGCGGCCTCTTTATGGACTCACAAAAGGTCAAGGCCGTTTCCAAGTTTCCCCCACCGACTACCTTCAAACAGTTACAGAGTTTCCTGGGGTTTACTAAATTTTAACGGCGCTTCATCAAGGATTACAGTGCCATCGCCGCCCCCCTCACTGACCTCACAAAGGCCCACCACCAGTCTCGACCTTTTTCCCTCACACCAGAGGCCGTGAAGGCTTTCCGTCACCTGGTTCAACTTTTCACCTCCGCACCGATCCTCCTCCATCCAGACCCCAGAAAGGCCTTCATTGTCGAAGTGGACGCATCTGATGTGGGAGCTGGTACCATTCTGTCTCAATGGGTTCCGGACAATAAACTCCACCCATGCTGCTTGGGGGCAACAGTCCCTTTCACCATCTGGACCGACCACCAGAACTTGGTCCACATTCGATCGGCTCAACCCACGCCAGGCTTGCTGGGCCCTCTTCTTCGAGCCTTTCCAGTTTGCTGACATATCGGCCCGGCACCAAGAACGCCAAGGCGGAATCTCTGTCCCGACCGTTTGCTCGCCAACCGCAAACGAGCACGCCAGAACCTACCCTACCAGCAGAGCGGATCCTGGCACCACTCCACTGGCCGCTGGAAACCTCCATCCGCCAAGCCCTCCTCACCTATCCAGCACCCCCCGAGACTCCGGATCACAGCCTCTACATGCCTCCACCGTGCCACGAGGAAGCCCTTTCATGGGGTCACTCTTCCAAATGGGCCGCCATCCCGGTGCCGCCCGCACCATGCAACTCCTACGGCGCTCCCTTTGGTGGTCCACCATGGAGTGGGACGTAAATGAATACATGGCCGCCTGCGAAACATGCGCCTGCAGCAAGACCTCCACACAACCTCCGGTCGGCGCCCTCCCTCCTCTCCCAGTTCCCCGGAGACCCTGGAGTCACCTGGGACTGGACTTCGTAACCGGCCTGCCAGTTGTGGACGGTCTCAACACCATCCTTACCATCACGGACCGGTTCTCCCTGTCTGGCCTACCCACGGCTAAAGAGACAGCTGACCTCCTGAAACACGCTGTCTGCCTTTATGGGTTCCCTCACAACGTCGTCTCAGATCGGGGGCTCCAGTTCACCGCCCGGTTCTGGATGGCTTTCTGCCGCCTAGTGGGAGCCACGACCAGCCTCTCCTCGGGCTATCATCACCAGACCAACGGCCAAACAGAACGGGCGAATCATAAACTAGGCCGTTTCTTCTGTTGCTTTGTCTCCAGCCAGCCCTCACTATGGCCCCGTTACCTTCTCTGGGCGGAACTATCACACAACCTCCATGTATCCTCCGCCACCGGCCTCTCTCCCTTCGAGACCTGCTATGGGCATCAACCCCTCATCCTCGACCGTCAACCAGAGGACACTGGCGTGCCTGCCGCACAGACATTCGTCCGTCGCTGCCGGGCCTCCTGGATCAAGGCTCGTGCCACCATACGGGCCAATGACCGATATCGCACCCAACATGGCCGCTGCTACCGCCCCAGTCCCTCCTATCTTCCCGGAGAGAAGGTCTGGCTCTCCATGACCAATCTGTGGCTGAGGGACACCTCCCGGACGTTGGCCCCCAAGTTCCTGGGCCCCTACGAGGTAACCCGCCGGATTGGACTCCTCGCCTACTGGCTGCGGCTCCCCGCTTTGCTCCGGAACCACCCAGTCTTCCACACCAGCCAGCTTAAACCCATTGTGACTTCTCCTCTGGTTCTGCCTGCTCCTCAGCCCCCACCTCCTCGCTTCATGGACGGTGACCCCATCAAGACCGTCTGTCGGATCCTGGATGCACGTCGCATGGGCCGCGGGTGGCAGTACCTAGTCGACTGGGCTGGGTACGGGCCTGAAGAAAGCTCCTGGGAGCCCACTAGTGCCATTATCATCAAGGTTGCAGAAAACTTACACTGTAGCTGACGGATCCAAAATACTTTTTAGTCCAACTAAAAGTCCAAGAAAACTAAAAATTCCAAAAATCATAAGAATCATAAAGGGCCAACAAAATCCACAGAATCCTGCAACCAGTGACAGAAAAGAAACTGTTTTTTAATAAATAAAGCACAAAAAGTAGGGAGCTGATTAGACACGTATGCCACATCTGCAGGCTTCTTATCTTACTGTAGCTTTAATAAAGGATCACACCCCACCCCCACCCCTCCTAAACATTTCTTTTAAACTCAGTCAGGGGAGGTAACCACCATTTCCTTTGCAGACCATGCTGGATTCCACCTGTGATCAGCTGTACTCAATGAGATTAGTGGAGCATAAAAACAGCTGTTCCTGGAGCTTTCTCTTGCTTGGTAGTGCAAAGGACATCAAACAACTGACTGGGTGGCAAGCCACTTTCAAAAGATCTCAGGGACAGGGTTGTTAAAGTTAAAGTCCCATTAGTTGTCACACTGGTGTGTGAAATTATTTCTCCACATTTGACCCATCCCCTGGGGGAGTGGTGAGCTGCAGACACTTTATTTAACCTTAATGTATCCAGATGAATCGATTGGGAACTCATTCTCATTTACAACGACAATCTGGCCAAGAGGCAGCAGCAACAGACACATAGTTAGCTTTACACAAACAGATAAGATAAAAAACAGATAAAAAAATACAAGATAAAAATCAGATAAAACAGCTAGATATAAAGACAAAGGACTGTTCTCATATATAATAAGTACAAGCCATCAAAACAGACTTAAAACAATCTTTAAGTACTCAGAAGCAGGCACATTGATCAGAAACTATTGAATGCAATGAATTATTGAAGGTAGATAATGGAACGTAGGTAGTGAGCTTTATTGATTTTTGCAGTTCATTCCAGTCATTAGGAGCAGCAAACTGGAATGAGGAGTGGCCAAAGGAGGTGCGAGCTTTGGGAATAACCATAGAGATTAGCAGTGGTGGCTGGTGAATTTTTTTTTGGGTGGGGCGCATTTTTTTGTTTTTATTTTTTTATGTTAGTTCTTGTGAATGTTTTTTATCTTGAGAGGTGCTATATAAACAATCGTTATTTTCTTTATTTGCAGGTCAGTTTTTCAGATGCGCTAACCACATATCACCACTAGGGAACGCCAAATTACCATTTTTATGCTTCACACAACTTAAAAATCGACGGACTTTGTTGCTAAGTTAGCAACAAAGTTGTTCCAAAAACATGCTTCATATTGACCAATATATGCAAACCTCACACACACTAAACAGGAAGAGGCTCTTTTAAACGATAGAATCCACGTTTTCTCAACATCACCCAATGACTGCTAAATGAAAAGCCAAACAAAGCTATAATTTTCATGAAGTCAAAAGCTAAATTCTGTCTTACCTTGCTGGTCAAAATAATCCATCTTATAGTAAAAAGTCCACTTGGTTCGTAGAATCCAATGATAAAAAGATGAAACTACTAGTTTTCTCCATAGTCAACGTTAGCAGCAGCCCCACAACAACAAAGGACGGTGAACTAGCCTGTGGAGAAATTTCCGGTTCTGTCTGGGCTGGGTGAGCTGACCAATCAGCATCCTCCTCCTGATCTGAGCAGACTCCCCCGTTTGCTTGCGATCGCAACCATATGCGCCCAACAGCTCTCCTATTCCTTGTCGTTGGGGATCCAGTGCGCATGCGCCAGTTAGCCCGTATTAAGTCAATGGTAAAGATTGCTGCGACCGCGAGAGGACACGTGACAGGAAGTACGTCGACGTTTCGGCCGTGTTAAAAGTATTAACTTTATTAAACTACAATTAAATGCAGATTACACACAGCACTTACAGCCCATAAGGTGTATAGATCGTTTAGTTTAAATTTTATGGTTTTTTTAATACATTTTGTGATTCCTCTCTTCTTCTTCCTCTTCCTGTGAGACTGGTGGGGCGGCGCCCTAGCGCCCCCAATGGACGAGCCGCCACTGGAGATTAGGTTACTAGAACGTAAAATGCGCTGGTTGTTGGAAGTGATGAGTAATGAGCGAAGATATGACGGTGTTCTACCGATGATTGTTTTGTATATAAATTGATACCAATGTAACAACCTGCGGGAATGGAGTGATGGCCAGTTAACGAGTGAGTACAGATCACAATGATTAGTAGTGAAAGGGGCACCAGTGATGAAACGGATTGCTGAGTGATAAATGACATCGAGTTTATGAAGAAGTTTTTGGAAGCAGTCCTATAAATGATGTCACCGTAATCTAAGATGGGAAGGATTGTCATTTTGACCAAGGTTTGCTTTGCAGAATGAGTAAAGGATGACCTGTTGCGGTATAGAAACCCAATCCTTGACTTGACTTTAGAGAGTAATGAATTAATGTGAATGTCAGATGAAAGTGTGCTGTCAAGCCAGATACCCAGATACTTATAGGAACTGACAAGTTGTAGTTCTGTACCATCCAGGGAAACAGTACTAGTGTGGCAAGTTGATTGCTGTAAGTTACGGTTGAAGATCATGAACTTTGTTTTACTTGTGTTTAAATGAAGGTGAAGGTTGGAGAAGGCATGTTGAAGACAATTAAAGTTGTGCTGCAAGGAGGACAAAGCTGCATTCAAAGAACAACTGCATGCATGTAAAATGGTGTCGTCCGCATATAAATGTATATGAGAACTGTCAACAGCATGAACAATGTTATTGATATAGATTTTGAATAAGGTTGGGCCCAGTATTGACCCTTGAGGAACGCCCATAGTTAGAGGTAGAGGAGCAGATTGGTAACCCTCTGTTCTCACCGTTTGCATACGGCCTAAGATATAACATCTAAACCATGCCACGGCTGCCTGAGAAAGTCCTATATGTTTGAACCTGCTCAGTAAGATGTTATGGTCTACAGAGTCAAAGGCTTTAGCCAAGTCAACAAACACAGCTACACAATATTCCTTATTGTCAATGGCACATATGATGTCATTTAGCACTTCAAGTGTTGCAGAGACGCATAGCGCCAAATCACGACAAGAGTCGTCTCAAGGCACTTCACAAAGTAAACATTCCAATACAGTTCAGTTCATTAAGCCAATCAGTAAAAAGTTTTCCTATCTAAGGAACCCAGCAAATTGCATCAAGACACTGACTAGTGTCAGTGTGTTTTCAGCAATCCTCATGCTAAGCATGCATGTAGCGACAGTGGGAAGGAAAACTCCCTTTCAACAGGAAGAAACCTCCAGAGGATCCATGATATAGTAAACATGGATATTGTGCTACTGACTGAGCAGAGATTAAGACCACATGTCCCAAAGAACAAAGGCACTCTATATGATAGACGTCTCAGCTGAGCCTCATCAGAGATTAATATCATATGACTCAGACAGCAGATGGGTTTGTTTTATCATATAATATGTGTGTTCAGCTGTAAGCTATCTCTCTGTGATTCACTATTAACTGCTGTGTGTGTATAAACCTGGAACATCCAGGTTCTATCAGAACAACAAGTTACAGATCAGCTGTTTGTCATATCAGCTGTTTGTCACATCATAACATGCCTAAGTTTGCATAACATGTAAACCACTCCCTCATTTTCTAGGTAATAAAAGACTACAGCAGAGAGGAAACAGACAGAGTGCATGCTGAGGTCTTGTGCCTTAACATACACTCTCGAATTAAAAACTTATTCACTGGTGTCTGTCTTCTGTTTTCCCAAAGCCTGGTCAATTGTAGGGTAAACGAATAACCCTGACAATCCCGGCTAAGTATGAGCAGCCATCCGCTACGACTCACTGGGGATTGAGAAGACAGAGCATCCATGGCCAGTTCTGAAGCCGGACTGCATGGGGGTAATAATACTGCTGGATTCCAGATAGTGATTTAGCTGTTTGTTGACTAACTTTTCAATGACTTTAGAGAGGCAAGGCAACATAGAGATAGGCCTATAACAGCTTAGGTCTGAATGATCTCCCCCTTTAAAAAGTGGAGTAACAGATGCAAATTTCCAGTCCTGCAGAAATGCACCAGTTTGTATGGACAGATTAAATAGATGGGTAATAGGTGCAGCAATAACATGTGCTGCAATTTTCAGAAAAAAAGGGTCAAGAATATCCAGTCCAGCTGATTTATGAGGATCTAACCTGAGTAACTCGTCAAGTACCTCATCTACCTGAAACAGTTGAATGGAGAAACAGGAATTGGTTGCGGGGAGGGAATCATTGCATATAGCTGAGTGGAGGTCAGAGACCCCAGAGGTGGGTGAAGCTGTAGCAAAGGCATGACCAGACTTGATAAAGTGATTATTGAAGGAATTTACTATTTTAGTTTTATCTGAGACAACGATGCCCTCAGATTTGATTGCATTTGGCAGGTGTGAGGTGTTATTAGTGTTTTCTATAGCCTTGACAGTCTGCCAGAACTTTTTGGGGTCAGAACTACTCATCAGAAACTGGTTCTTATAATATTCAGATTTTGTTTTTCTGATTGACTGGGTACATTTGTTCCTTATCGATCTGAAGGATTGCCGGTCCCTGATATTCTTGGATGTCTTTTGCTCTTTGCCAAGATTGATGTTTTAGACGAATCAGTTCAGAAAGTTAGTGTTGATCCAGGGACTGAAACGATTTTTAACTCTGACTTTTTTTAAAGGAGCATGTCTGTCTAAAATCGAGATAAAAGAGTTTTTGAAATGTGACCAAGCATCCTCGACAGTGGGTATGAGGCTAATTCTATGCCATTGTTCTTTCGCCAAGTCACGTAAAAAGGCCTGCTCATTAAAGTTTTTTAGCATTCGCTTTTTGATAATTAGGGGAGGTTGTTTAATGTTAGTACCATTTCGGACACAAGCAGTAATACAATGGTCACTAAGGCTTTGGCAAAAAACTGCAGATGAGTATTTTGTTGGACTGTTGGTGAGAATTATATCAATTAATGTTCCATTATTGAAGTACTTGTCGGTAAATCTAGTCGGAGATTGCACAATCTGGGAGAGGTTTAAAGAGTCCAGCTGAAGTTGCAGGGAAGTAGACGGTTTAAGCATGTCCCAGTTCAAATCACCTAATAACAAGAATTCAGAGGAGGTGTAAGGGGCAATGAGTTCACTGAGAGCAGACAGGGCACAGGCTGGGGCAGATGGGGGCCTGTAACAGCCAGCAACAACCAAAGAGTAGTTCTAGGAGAGACAAATTTTCAATAACAGCAGCTCAAACTGTTTGGGCAAGGATTTAGATAATGTGACTGAGCATTGCAAATTGTCCTTACAGTAAATAGCAACCCCCCCACCCCACCCTTGGTTGGTCTATCCTGACGAAATACATTATAACCAGGGATGGACATGGCAGAGTCAAGCACTGACTTCTTGAGCCAGGTCTCCGAAATGACTAAAACATCAGGTTTAGCTGTCTGAACATAAACTTTAAGTTCATCTATCTTGGGGAGGAGGCTTCGAATGTTTAAATGCAAAAATCCCAAAGCTTTACGACTGCAGAAGCAATCAAAGGTCATTGTCTGCATACCAGAAGCTAAATTGGTGACAGTAGGGGGAGAAGCTAAAGCAGTGACAGTTAGTAAGGAGGTGTCAGTAGAGGGGGAAGGTAAAGACGTGTTAATAGGGTTTGATAACTGACAATAGGGACTGGAGAACTAGAGGCTGGCCCTGGGTTTGGTTGAATGTTCCCAGAGATAAGTAACAATAGCAGAATCATAACCCTCTTTTCAAAAGATGTAGAAGTGGAATGTGTCTCACTCTTTGTGTCAGATATAGTGTCAGGAAAGTCATTTAGAGGTATGATAAAGTTATCTTGTAAAGCCATAACACACATTACTTGGACTAAGCCCGATAGTTGAGAGGAAGGAGGAAAGGGGAATGGTGACACTTTGTTTCCAAGCATGTAGTTAACTGCACATGTTGACCCGACTGTGGACTTGAACCCACGATCTCCCAGTCTTAGGGTGGATACTCATACCATTAGGCCACTGAGCTGGTAATTGTTGAGTTGTGGACAGACACAAGGCAGGAGATGGACACAAGAGGATCTCAAAGGCTTTATCAATCCCAAGCAGCAAAGCAAATTCTATAATAAAGAAGTGACTATCGTTTGGTTCTACTAGAACCTTCGCTGGATCCGATCATCCCTTCGAACTGGATGGAAGAGCTGTAACTTATTGTGATATGTCCAACTGTCAGTGAATGCAACAGTATGACGTCACCTGTGGGTTAGACGATGGGATTGGTGGAGACTGGGAGATATGTGCAAGATGGCTACCGCATGCAGAGCTTATGATTAGGTTACTCCGTTAAAGATAGGATTATCTGTGTTAATAAAGTTACAAGATACATCCACTGCCTTCTTAAAGTGAGTTATTACCCATATAACTCCAGAGAACAAAACAAGAGCAACTGGTAAGGAAACTGGTAAGAAAGACGATGAAGAGGCCGATGACCACTCTGAAGGAGTTACAGCGTGTGACAATTTTTACAAGTGCTCCACAGATGTGGCTTGTGAGGGAGGGTTGCAGGAAAAAAGCCATTCCTTTGGACACGTCGCCCTCCTGGATACAGTGGCACCAGCACTGCGCCGTTTACCTGTGTGGAGGGAGGGCCACCCACACTCCTCCGCACTCAGCCGCCTGTCCATCCCCCGGGACTTTGCTCCGGGTGCCGATCTGTGTTCCAGGGGGGTCGGGCGCACGTGTCCCTGTCGAGACGCCGCCATCCAGGGCGCACCTCTTTCATGGCCGTCTCTCTGCTGCTCTGCTGTCCTCCTTGGCTCTCCTTCCTCAGGTCCTTTTATTGAGCAACAATCAAGTCAATTTACCACACCTGCAGGTGTGGTACACCTGTGGGAGGGGCAGCCGATTGTCCTATTCCCCTCCTTGTTCGGCAGCCAGTCCAATTAGTGTCTCTGGGGAGCTCCACAATGGGGAAAAACATTCAAATAACAAAACATGCACCTCAATTAAATAAAATTGCAAAATCAAAGCATGCAAATAAACAGATTTCCCACTGTCTGTCAAGGATTGGGGTTGGTGTAGGACCCAAATGCAGGTAATCCAGGAGACAGCCAGGTATGGTTCAAAATGTTTTATTAAAGCCGTGGTCTATAGCAGGAGCAGGAAAGCAGGCAGAACATCAGGGGCGACCGGGATACAAGTAACACAGACAAACACACACAACACAACACAAGGAACCGACCAGGAGCTATGACATGACTAGGTTTAAACAGACTGAGGTGATGAGAAAACAGGTGAGATGATTACTGATTGATGATGGACAGGTGTGACTAATTAACTGAGGATGGGAGGCAATGCAAAACACAAGAGGACTGAACCGAACCAGATAAAGAGAGAAACCTAAAACTAATGCTGAAAGAATAAACTAAATGAATAAACAGGCTAATGGTAATAAATTCACTGAACTACTAAACAAAATATAAGAGGCAGCTAACAGAGGTGAACACTGGAAGGAAACAATGAGAATGAATAACACCACACTGAAGACTAAGCTCTGGAATGATCTTCCACCCAGCATAAGGGCCTCTACCTCTGTGGCGAGCTTTAAGGCAAGGCTGAAAACCCATTTTTACGATCAGTCTTTTAATCTTTCCAATTAGTTTTAGTGTTCTTACTTAAAGGGTTTTGTTGTATTTTGTGTTTTTAAATTTTTACCCGATTCGAGGTTTTATTTTTATGTGACCCAATGTTTTATGCTTTTATTTTTGTTTGTGAAGCGCCTTGGTGGCATGCTCTTTGCCTGTAAGGCGCTATATAAATAAAGTTGAGTTGAGTTGAGTTGAGACTAAAGCACTAAACATAAGAGGTACAGGACGACTAAGGGGACACAAGGACTACAGCTAAACTGGAGGGATGAACAGCTACGAGGAACACAGGGGTCAAAGGTAACTGATACAAAAGGAGGCTAAACAAACAGGACCCTGACAATACTAAACTACTCAACCAAGGCAAAAGGAAAACTAAAGAGAAATAAAACTAATGGGCTGGGGAATGGACATGGCCGAACTGATGAAAAGAGATATAAAGTAAAAACCTAAATGATAACAGAGGGGACCGGAGACAAGGATGATGGGATATGGAATGGACTGGGGAGACGAGGACACAGGACATGACACTGTGTGACATTAACACTTGTTTGAGCATTTCCAGAATGCCCCTGATATCAAAATT
This sequence comes from Aphyosemion australe, assembly GCA_006937985.1. NCBI lineage: Eukaryota > Metazoa > Chordata > Actinopteri > Cyprinodontiformes > Nothobranchiidae > Aphyosemion > Aphyosemion australe. The sequence goes on along the minus strand of SSNS01000309.1, from coordinate 126,861 downwards.
TAACTATTTGGCCTCAACACCAAACAATACACCTAGTGTAAAGACAACACAGCCCCCCATCCACAGCATACCATACCTACAGTAAAGCATGGAGGTGGCAGCATGCTGTTGGGGGGTGTTTCTCTGCCTCAGGGACTGGGGATCTCATTAGGATAGAAGAAAAAATGATGGTGCAAAGTACTGTCAAACCTTTGAAGAAAACCTGCTACCCTCTGCCAGAAAGTTGAAGATGGGCAGAAGATTCACCTTTCAACGTGACAATGATCCAAGCTCAGACCACACAGTGGCTGAAAGACAAAAAAGTCAACATCCTCATGTGGCCCAGTCAGAGTCCAGACTTGAATCCTACTGAAAATCTGTGAAGAGATTTGAAGATTGCAGTCCACTAACGCCCATCCAATCTGACTGAACTTGGAGCAAATATTTCTCAATATTGATGTGCAAAGTTTAGAGAGAAGTATCCCAACCGACTCAAGGCTGTTATTAAAGCAAAAGGTGGTTCAAGAAAATATTGACTGGTTGGGGGGGGGGTCCTTTATCAATGTCGGTATTTCTTGTTGTTTTATTTTTGAAAACTTTTCTGAACTGTAATTGTGATATTTTTTAGTTTGTTATAGGTTACATTGGATAAGTAAAGGCTGGTAACAGGTAGTTTCTTACTTTGTGATTTAATTTAAGGATGTAAAGGAAACACACTTCAAGTCTTTCAAAGGGGTGATTCTATAACCCACTGTAAAGCAATCTTGGCAGTTTTATTCAAGACCGTTTCAGTACCTTCCAGAATTAGCCTTTTTTAGGGCTCTATCGCTTTAAGAAAACAAACTGGAGCTGGCCACGCCCACCTCTCCTCCACTCAGGCTGCAATTAGCTGAGAAGCTCCGATATTCGGGAGGGGGCTCAGAGTGGAGCTGCTGCTCCTCCAGCCTGAAGAGATGAGAGTTGGTTCTATGCTAATTTCCCCGTTTGTGATGTCACACATTGAAACAACTGTTTTAGGCACATAGGCGTGTTTCCATTGTCACAACTTCAGGGTAATTTGTGGGAGGGGGAAATTGAGCGGGAGATACAATGGCCCGTCTCCATACAAATTCAGCCCTTTCAGAACCTTACACTGACATCAGCATATCGTGACTGCTTTGGCAGTGAGTGATGTCACACAGTCCACAGTAACATTAAAAGTTTTATTCTGTCAAAGTACAGCAATTTAATCCATTCGGAGGATCGGGAGAGCTGCTGTGTCGCTAGAAGAAGTGAGATTTTTTACGCTCTGTGAAACAACAAACCCATATGTTGTTGTGGGGGGATTTCTGCTGCGTTTTTCTGTGTTGGTAGATTTGTTACAGCTATTTTAAAACTGCACGAATGGTGCTTATGTGCTTGCTCTTTCATTCTGCTTCACAAGCAACTCTTCAAATTTTACTAATGCCAGTTGTTTTAAACACCGTCTGCTGATGTCCCTTTCCAAGTACCTACTGCCATTGGTTCCTGAAAAATTCCCAGTAAACGGCCCGTTCAGCCGGCCCGGTGAAGTGGAGACACGCGCATGCTGGGATGTTCCAGTAAAATTACCCTTCAGATAGTGGAAACACGCCTATAATTTCTAAAACCAAACACTGATAGAAAACAGATAGACAGGTTTTGTCAAGTTTAGAGTGTAGTCAGTAGAACCACGTGGCAGCAAAAAATGATGCAAAAGTTCAGTTTTGTATAATATGTCACCTATAACACACCTGTGCTTTCCCTGCTTTAGACACTTTTATCCAAAGTGACTTGCATTGTGAATGTAGCAATGCAGTTAATGCATATTTTTTGGTCTGCAGGAGGAAACTGGAGTACCTGGAGAAAACCAATTCATGCATGGGGAGAACATGCAAACTCTGCAGAAAGGCTGCCCCCAGGTTTTGAACCCGCAACCTTCTTAACTCTATCGCAGTTACATTTAAAGCTGTTATAGCAAATTTTGGAACACAAATTAGCTTAAACGTGTTTTCATGCCTCTTAACAACGTTCTAACCTAGTATAGCTCTAAATATATTGTGGAGATTAAAAAAATGGAAAAAAAAATTAATAAAGTGGTTCTCTGCATTTGTCTAAAAACCTCCACCAATAACTCGTTTCAGACCGAAAGCAACTGGACCATCTGGTTGTCTGTCACGCCGAACCGCCGCACTTCCCTGGGTCCTCCACTCATCACACACTCACGTATTCATCACCAGAACACCACTGGTGTGAGAGGTTCTCCACGCAGTAATATCAGAGGAGAAAGGACCAACTGGGACATTTTTGAGAATCCTGTCCTGAACCTCCATGCAGACCCTGTCCTTGGTTACATCAGGACCTGCATGGATTCTCTCACAGTGAAAAAGAGGATTCGGGTCTTTCTGAACCAAAAGCCCTGGATGACCACCAGGGAGGTACAATAACTACTGTGGGAGAGAAATTCTGCCTTCAGAGGCAGAGACAGGGCTCTGTACCTCAAAGCCCAGATCCTAAATCGAGGCATTAGGAAGGCGAAACAAGATCATAAGAGGAGGATTTAAGAGCACCTGGAGAGTAAAGACATCAGGTAGGTCTGCCAGGAAGTTCAGAATACCACGAACAACAAACCACGCCATGAAACTGCAGAGGAGGATCCATTGACAGTAGAGAAGTTTAACCACTTCTTTGCTCAGTTTGAGTTGAAGACACCGGGGGTGGGGGGATGACGCAAAATACCTGGTGAGGAAGGCACTTCAGAGGCTACTTCCTGAGAGTTCTCAGTAAAAACAGGAGCTCAGGTGTCCTGTCGCATGTTGTGCTCCTGCCTCTGTGTGTGGTTCTCTAGCTCTACAGCAGCACAGAGGAAACTACTGGAGAGGGAGGTCAAGGCTGCTCAGGAGATCACCCCTACCATCTCTAGCAGAACTGCACGGCCTATGATTTATTGTGATCAAGTATTCATTTGCTTTATTGATTATGTGTGCAGTGATATAGCTATAATGATAAATGTGTGTTGGGTCCATTCAGAAAATGCTATTTTTGCTCATCAATGCAATCTGAATGGACACAACTTCAAAGTGTAATGCTGCCATCATGAAACAGCTATGGGCTCCTCACTGTCAGCACTAAGGGTTATCCCTTTAAGCTCCACAATTATTTTGGTAGAAGTTTTGAAAACTTTTTTGCTGGAGTTGTTGGATTTGTTCCCTGGAGGCACCTGGAGTGTTGCACTGTGGTGATCATATTTAGGCATCCATTAGTGTATTCTTCCAAGTATAATAATGTAAAACCTAGAGAGGTGTAAATTTTTGTTAAAAAAAATTGCACATAAATTACTTAAATTTGAGCGATTGGAGCTATTAGATGGCAATATCCCACTTTGTTTGAAGCTTTACTTCTTTGCTGTTCAGGATGACATCAGCAAGCAAAAGTTATCATTTCCACACAGAAACACACCTCAAAATGGTCAAAATAGCCCTTTCAACTAAAATACTGTGTTTTTATCTCTGACAGGTACAAAAAACAAGCTTTGTGATGGCATTGCACAAACAAAATCATTCTCCTTTTGTCAAGTGAAACCTGTGCCTGCTATGGCATTTAAGAAAAACTAGCATTTTGTCACTTTGTTTCTAAAGATGTCCATCATTCATTAGTCATCCTTTGACAGGCAGCCTTGCCTAACCCAGGTTAAAAGGCTCTGCAGAGCAGTGTGTGAGTTCGGGCTTTGCTGTAGCTGCAGGTGTTACACGGTGTTTTCAGTGCTGTAGACAAACAGACTCTGCAGAAACACATCAGTCACTACAGGGAAGACAAATCCATAATAGATCGTGCTGCACAGCCTGCAGGGATGCATATAAATCTTTTGGTTTTAAGCCATTAAATAGACTCATAACTTCTGGTATGACTCTGTTTCTGGTTCTACCACGAGGAACTATTCTAAGGATATCTTCTCTTATTAGGCACTTTTCGTGGACCTTATTTGGAAATGTGAGAAAGTAAAACAAAAATTAAAATGAGATATTTACTAATAAATTTCATTAGTTTAAATATACGCAAATAATTCAGGATAATGATTCTGCAGATTTGCAAAAATATATTTAATTTTAGGGGCTTTTACAGTGAACCATGAGTTACCAACAAAATAATGAAGCAATATTTTAGTCCATTTATTGTTGATTACACCGCCTTGACACAACAGGTAGAGAACAGCATATTTAAGTGTTGCAGGCCCAGTAATTACAGAATTCATTTCTATTCTCCCTAAATCCCTCAACTCGCTCCATCTGATATCTAAGAAGCTCAAGCAAAAGAATTACAGTTTTTTACAGACGCTAGGACTCATTTCTCAATACTTAGGTCACTTTTGCAAAACTCTACATACAGTTCTCCTAACTGACTTTCAGCTTGGCAAAGCAGTTCATTTCACAATCAACACTTCAATCAGGTCTCAAATCAACCCATTCTTCCAGAACACTAGCAAAGGTTGACAGCCGACAAAAACACACTTTGTCACCCACAAAACAATGACCTAAAAACACTAACAACATGTAGCATTATGTCACATTCTGTCCTGTCTCCCCAGTTCTCCGGCTCCAGAAGCGGAACCCCCGCTCGTCCCGGCTCCAGAAGCGGAACCCCCGCTCGTCCCGGCTCCAGAAGCGGAACCCCCGCTCGTCCCGGCTCCAGCAGCGGAACCCCCGCTCGTCCCGGCTCCAGCAGCGGAACCCCCGCTCCCTGCGGCTCCCGAAGCGGCACCCCCGCACCCTTCGGCTCCAGCAGCGGAACCCCCGCACCCTCCGGCTCCAGCAGCGGAACCCCCGCTCCCACCGGCTCCAGCAGCGGAACCCCCGCTCCCTCCGGCTCCCGAAGCGGCATCCCCGCTCCTTCCGGCTCCAGCAGCGGAACCCCCGCTCGCCCAACCTCCCAAAGCGGTACCCCCGCTCCTTCCGGCTCCTGCAGCGGAACCCCCGCTCGCCCAACCTCCAGAAGCGGCACCCCCGCTCCTTCCGGCTCCAGGTACCAGAGTTGTGCCGTCTGCGCAAGAGACCCCTGCTCTGGAACCCCCATCCAGGCTCCAGCTTCCTGCCGCCTCAGAGACCCCTGCTGGGAGACCTACAGAGAAGGTCCCAGTTGTGCCGTCTAAGGCAGGTGTTCCAGCCTCCCCACCCTTCCTGCACCTCTCCAGCCGGCCTATTCCGGAGCCCTCTCCTCTCATCGTCCCGGCTCCACAACCCGAGCCGCCGCCTCTCATCGCCCCGGCTCCAGAACCCGAGCCGCCGCCTCTCATCGCCCCGGCTCCAGAACCCGAGCCGCCGCCTCTCATCGCCCCGGCTCCAGAACCGGTGACTCCGCCGCCTCTCATCGCCCTGGCTCCAGAACCGGTGACTCCGCCGCCTCTCATCGCCCCGGCTCCAGAACCGGTGACTCCGCCGCCTCTCATCGTCCCGGCTCCTGCACCGGTGACTCTCTGCCGTCTCCTGTGCCCACGGCGCCGACCTCCCAGGCCCGCCGGGGCCCGGCTCCTGCATCCACGCCGCCGGCCTCCCAGGTCCGCCGGGGCCCGGCTCCTGCATCCACGCCGCCGGCCTCCCAGGTCTTCCGGGTCCCGGGTTCTGTGTCCACGCCGCCGGCCTCCCAGGGACTGCCACCTCCTGTGCTCCGGGCGCAGGCCCCCCGGGGTTCCCCTCGGCCTGCGTTGGGCGTCCGGTGCCACCCTTTGAGGGGGGGGGGTACTGTCACATTCTGTCCTGTCTCCCCTGTTCTGTTCAGTTCTTTGTCCAGGTTAATTGATCCCACCTGCCTCTCGTTCACTTAATCACCAATTCACCCTCATCCTCATGTATTTAAGCCCTGTCTGTTTTCTGTTCCTGGTCGAATCATTGTGTAGTTATGTTGTGTCGTGTCTGTTCCCCATTAAACATTTTTCAACCGTCTTACCTGCCTGTTCCTCACCTGCATTTGGGTCCTCATCTTCACCTCCGCCCGCACGTCGTGACACATTACATTTTCTGAACAAGGACACATCTCTGTTTATAACTGCAATATATGTTACTGGAATGAATCAGACATGAAGCCGAATTTGTCAATGTTTTATGTTGTTTATTTTTATTTTTTGCACTAAGTAATTCCAAAAAACTTCATCAGAACGTGATGTCCGGCTTTTGCTGGAGCAGTTCGCAGCCGGGTGTGAAGCAGCTGGGATGAGAATCAGCTCCTCTAAATCCGAGACCATGGTCTTGAGTCGGAAAAGGGTAGAATGCCTTCTCCAGGTCAGGGGCGAGGTCCTGCCCCAAGTGGAGGAGTTCAAGTATCTTGGGGTCTTGTTCACGAGTGAGGGAAGGGTGGAGCGTGAGATCGACAGGCGGATTGGTGCTGCGTCTGCAGTGATGTGGGCGTTGTACCGGTCTGTCGTGGTGAAGAGAGAGCTGAGTCGAAAGGCGAAACTCTCAATTTACCGGTCGATCTACGTTCCTACCCTCACCTATGGTCACGAGCTTTGGGTAGTGACCGAAAGAACGAGATCGCGGATACAAGCGGCCGAAATGAGTTTTCTTCGCAGGGTGGCTGGACTCTCCCTTAGAGACAGGGTGAGAAGCTCGGTCATCCGGGAGGGGCTCGGAGTAGACCCGCTACTCCTCCACATCGAGAGGAGCCAGTTGAGGTGGCTCGGGCATCTGATTAGGATGCCTCCTGGACGCCTCCCTGGTGAGGTTTTCCGGGCACGTCCAACCGGGAGGAGACCCAAAGGAAGACCCAGGACACGCTGGAGGGATTATGTCTCTCGGCTGGCCTGGGAACGCCTTGGGATTCCCCCGGAGGAGCTGGCCCAAGTGGCTGGGGAGAGGGAGGTCTGGGCTTCCCTCCTTAGGCTGCTGCCCCCGTGACCCGACTCCGGATAAGCGGCAGAAAATGGATGGATGGATGGAATTCCAAAATACAAGAATACAAGTTGCCTGTTGGTTTGCTGGACAACTCTAACTATAGATGCCACTGCAGAGCGTTGCAGATTTGGCTGCACTCTCTGACCAGCCTCTCTCATTGAGAGACCATGATGTACTACATCAGGGGTTCCCAAATTGGGGGTCCACAAGACTGCAGGGGGTCCCCACAAGATTGCAGGAGGTTCCCGCAATTTTGTCTTTGCTGAGGTTGTGAGGTTAGCAAGATTTTATTTTTAAAAATTACATTTATAAAATCCCAATAACACACCCTACAGTATAATCAGAACTCCATATAAAAGTTAGAACTCTCTCTGTCTGAATAAAGTTAGTAAATGATCACATTTACAGTAATGTGTTTATGTGTGAAGGAGTTGGGTTTGGGGTTCCTGGCTTGTCTTGGACATGGGCAAGGGGGTCCATACAGTAAAGAAAAATAAAAATGGGAACCCCTGTACTACATGATCACTTACAGTAGCTCTGATCTCATCTGAGACTACAGCTCTTGATCTTCCTCGTATTCTTCTTCCATGCATACGTACTCCTCGCCCTCTCTTCTTCCTCTTTCAACCACTTCTCTACTTCTGGCTGGGTCCATGTTTACATCACAATACAAACCTATTCAACAGTTGTCTCCTTTTGTAATGAAATAGAAAGAGTAACACCTGCAGATGTTCATCTATGAGAATCAGCTGTGGCTGGTTAAACTGCATTTTTAGATTTAAAATATGTTATAATAAAATATTGCTGTTGAACTTTGCTCTTATTCAGTTTTGCATTACGTTGTTGTTTTGAACATTCAGTTTAACAGTTTTGTAAACAGTATGTAAGCACGTGCAAAATGTCCTCTACATACAAAGAGTTGTGGCAGTTGTTGTTCCTGAGTGAGAAAAGAATTCATGACATTTGAGAGATGTAGTCATTGAATGCATTTTGTGCCAAAACAATGATAATTCATCCTCAGTTTAGCCCACATAGACGTCTGTTGTGCTCACTGTGTGAAGAGTTTTGCAAATGTAACCTAAGTATTGAGAAATGGGTCCTAGCGTCTGTAAAAAACTGTAAAGGAGAAGATAGAAAACTTTTGTTTTACTTGATTCTGTAACTGCAAACAGCTCCTGATGTCACTTCCTGTTCTAAATTCCTCATGAGCCCTTGACCCCTGCCATGCGCGCGCGTGTGTGTGCATGTGTGTGTGTGTGTGTGTGTGTGTGTGTGTGTGTGTGTGTGTGTGTGTGTGTGCATTTATGTTTTGCGAGCCCAATTTGTCAGGTTACACACCAGCATTATGAGACCATTTGGTTTATGAGACCATTTTTGGTGGTCTCGTAATTCATGACTTTTAAAGTGCTGCAAATTTTTATAAAAGTAAAATCTAAATGTTGTTAGCTGATTACAGTTTTTTACAGACGCTAGGACCCATTTCTCAATACTTAGGTCACGTTTGCAAAACTCTACATACAGTTCTCCTAACTGACTTTCAGCTTGGCAAAGCAGTTCATTTCCCATTCAAAATGCACTACAACTACCAAAACACTTCAATCAGGTCTCAAATAAACTCATTCTTCCAGAACACTAGCAAAGGTTGACAGCCGACAAACACACTCTGTCACCCACAAAACAATGACCTAAAAAACACCAACAACATGTAGCATTACATTTTCTTGTGTAAAACAAGGACACATCTCTGTTTATAACTGCAATATATGTTACTGGAATGAATCAGACATGATGCAGAATTTGTCAATGTTTTATGTTGTTTATTTATTTATTTATTTATTTATTGCACTAAGTAATTCCAAAATACAAGAATACAAGTTACCTGTTGGTTTGCCGAACAACTCTAACAATAGATGCCACTGTAGAGCGTTGCAGATTTGGCTGCACGCTCTGACCAGCCTCTCATTGAGAGACCATGATGTATTACATCAGGGGTTCCCAAATTGGGGGTCCCCACAAGATTGCAGGGGGTCCCCACAATTTTGTCTTTGCTGAGGTTGTGAGGTTAGCAAGATTTTATTTGTAAAAATTACATTTATAAAATCCCAATAACACACCCTACAGTATAATCAGAACTCCATATAAAAGTTATAACTCTGTATGTCTGTGTGGCAAGGTGGACAAAACAAGGTCCTGGGCAGGATTTGAACCTCAGACCTCTGGGTGAGAGTCATGCACGTTAACCAGTCAGCCAAAGGTATATCCCTGTGGCCAAGCAGCCCAGGCGCATGATCAATCGGGATACAGTGACGGCATGCTCACCCTGTCACATCTGTAGAAAGTTTGTAAATGATCACATTTACAGTAATGTGTTTATGTGTGAAGGAGTTGGGTTTGGGGGTCCTGGCTAGTCTTGGACATGGGCAAGGGGGTCCTTACAGTAAAGAAAAAAAATGGGAACCCCTGTACTACATGATCACTTACAGTAGCTCTGATCTCATCTGGGCGACGGTGGCATAGGAGTTAAGTGGACGCCCCGCAATCGGAAGGTCGCGGGTTCGCGTCCCACTCGGTCTGTCACCGTCGTTGTGTCCTTGGGCAAGACACTTAACCCGAATTGCCTCTGTTGGTGGTGGTCAGAGGGGCCGATGGCGCAACAATGCAGCCTCGCTTCTGTCAGACCGCCCCAGGGCGGCTGTGGCTACTCAGTAGCTTACCATCATCAGCAGTGTGTGAATGTGAGAGTGCATGCAGCGTCTTTGAGTGTCCTAACAAAGCGCTATATAAATTCGATAAATTATTATTATTATTATTATTATCTGAGACTACAGCTCTTGATCTTCCTCGTATTCTTCTTCCACCACACATACGTATTCCTCGCCCTCTCCAGCCTCTCTTCTTCCTCTTTCAGCCACTTCTCTACTTCTGGCTGGGTCCATGTTTACATCACAATACAAACCTATTCAGCAGTTGTCTCCTTTTGTAATGAAATAGAAAGAGTAACACCTGCAGATGTTCATCTATGAGAATCAGCTGTGGCTGGTTAAACTGCATTTTTAGATTTAAAATATGTTACAATAAAATATTGCTGTTGAACTTTGCTGTCTTATTCAGTTTTGCATCATGTCATTGTTTTGAATATAAGTTTAACAGTTTTGTAAACAGTATGTAAGCATGTGCAAAATGGCCTGTTAGTACAATGATTTTTGGCAGTTGTTGTGTCTGAGTGAGAAAAGAATTCATGACATTTGAGAGATGTAGTTATTGAATGCATTTTGTGCCAAAACAATGATAATTGATCCTCAGTTTAGCCCACGTAGACTTATGTTGTGCACAGTGTATGTAGAGTTTTGCAAACGTGACCTAAGTATTGAGAAATGGGTCCTAGCGTCTGTAAAAAACTGTAATACCAGGGGCGTAACTATCATCTCAAAAGTGAGGGGGACAAATTTTTCAGAGATCTACTGAGTTGTTTATCATCCTCTCGCATTCAAGCTTACCCTTTCTTACAGTTTTTTTCGATTGCTAAAACTCAAAAAGCAAAATTGAGGCACGATTTTCACAACCTCTACTTCTGTTCCCAATCGCTTGACTCAAGTTATCACTACTCAAGATATCCTTCTCATATTAGAACTCTGATTTTCCTCCTTTACACTCTGATGTCAATTTCACATTACCTTGCTGTCAAAACACAGCACACAATTATCAGGTTTACACACACTTCTCACATAAATCCTCAAAGCTTCAATCAACAACACACAAATATTCAAATCTCTAAACTTTCGGGTCTGGCGAGCAATTCGCAATTAGGGACTGCAGCATAAAAGTAGGCTTGATGCTCTGTTGTGTTTGATGAGCAATGGGGAACAGAGACAACAGAGAAGGAGAGGGGTACGTATGTGAGTAGGAGGAGGAGGAGGACGGGGAAGGGAGGAGGAGGAGAAAGAGGAGGAGGAGGACGGGGAAGGG